>VYXD01004746.1:233753-260636 GCA_013397195.1 Hylia prasina | reverse complement strand
AAAAAAAAAAAAGAAAAAGCCCTCATAAACTACTAGATAAAATCAGCAGCAGTGTTTCCTCTCAAACTGCAGAATGGCAACTTCAGTCCTTTTGACCCAAGCTGAGGCTTGTGTGCCCTAGTAATTCTAGCATATGAGGAACATGGCAAGCTGAGCCCGTAGGCCTTATCTATCTAAGTCAGGATAATTACTCTGAAAAAGCACCCTATCAGCACAGATCAGGCAGCACAGATTTTCACTTACACTCAGACACTGCACCAAAGTACCACACCCTCTCTCATGAGGTTACAACTGGCCCAGACATTGCAGGGAAGGAAAGAGACTCTTTAAGGAAGAAAATAAAAAAAATTGCAACAGCAGGAGAAAGAGATAATCCTCTTTCTTGAATGGCCTGCCACTGCTTTTTCAGTGATTCTGGTTTTCATTATCATCTTTGTTTCACTTTGTAAAGGCTGTAATGATGATAATAAAAGAACCCTATCATATACTTGAGAAAAAAAAACAAATGAAATTACACCAGCAGTTACACCTGATCTTCAGGGAAATCATGACTGGGGTGTTTGCTGACCCAGCAAACATAGCTCAGGTAGAAACACCTACCCCCCCCTTCCAAAAAAAAAAAAAAGGCATAATAGAAAAACACCCATGAGATAAAAATGCCTTTCTGTGTCATTCTCATCACCCAGTATCACAGAGAATCCTTGCCATCATTCCTTTTGTCAGGAATTATTTCTCCTAAGGCATTCTTCTCTTATTAAGCCTAGAGTAAGGAAACAAAGTGAGTTAAGGCCTCAGAATTAAACAGTTCAGTCTTGGAACATTTTTTCTAGGTATGACACATCACCCAGTCTGGCTAGAGTTGCAGTGATTTAGAATAAATATAACATTTTTGAACTAAATAGAAATTATGAGATGTTGTGACCACCAATGATGAGCAAGAGAAAATTTAAAGTTAGTAGGTGCTCAAGAGTTCGATTTAAAAAACCCGATCTAATGTCATTGTTTCCGGTGACATTTCCATGAAAACAAAGAGTGATCTAGACACTTCTTTCCTCAAGTAAAATCCACTCTAGATCACCCTCACCCTCCCATCAGATTCATGCAATGCTGAAAATTTTTGAGTCTTTATTATTATTATTATTTAATTTAAACAAGACGGGAAAAGAGCAGCACCTTTTAAAAAAACCCTGTTGTGTCTATACAGGATAAACAGGTGAGGTTAAAAAAAGTTAAGTTTATATATGTACATATACACACATACACTAAACCAAATTAAAACCAAAAAACTTCTGAGGAGGTCATTTTCAACAAGAGAGAAGAAATACTTATTCCACATCAAGCAAAAGCACCACAAATTAAGATTAGAGTGCACAATCACATGTAGTGCAGATACCAAACTAGCCTGGGTCCTGGAAGCACTGGAGCTACAGCAGGACAAAGCTCCATGAGGGCCATCTTATCCCACTCCTTGGCAGAAGCAAATGCAGAGTGTGCCTTCAGGAGGGTGTGCTGTACAGGCACTGCCACAGCTGCCTGCTCTGCCTCCAGCAGTTTTGGCAGATGCCACAAAACGCAGCAAACTAGTGATGACAGGAGACCCAGAGCTGAGCTACAGACTGATTTAGCTACGGTATGTCCATAACAGAGGTTTCTGAATTCCCCCATCTCTCTTGGGTGCTCCCTGTAGGTATTGCCTGCCTCACAGAGCAGACAGCTCTTGATTATGTATTATTTGTGCACTGAGGTCCCCACTCGTGTGTACCTGCACCTTTTCTTGTCTCTCTTCCACCCCACAACATCACTTCTGTTTCCTCCAGGCTGAGAGGGTAATAAAATTAGGCAGGGGCATGTACACCTAACTAAGGGGAACTGTCAACAACCAAATGTAGCTTAAAAAATAATAACAATTCTTAAAAAAACCCAATTAAAAAACCTGTTCAAATTCTGCAGACTTCTGGCAGGCTTTGGTCATTTAGCCCAGAGGTCTTTGTCTTCAGGGCCTGCAGGCTAAATTGTCCTGACTGGCAAGAAGCATGCAGTACATGATAAAATTCTGACTAAAAGAAAAACGTAGTGAGGGCTGGGGGAGAAGAGGCTCTAAGATGGAAAGCCCAGACTGCAGCAGCAGCACTTATGCCACACGGTAGGCTTTCAGGAGGGTGAATTCCTTCCTGTTGGTGCGAGCTGCCCAGATGAAAAGAGCAGCTGCCATGAACTGCAGAGGTGCTGACACACAGGCCAGGCAGAAGGACCAGCCGAATTCACCCCTCACATCCTCCGGCAGGGGCAGCTTCCTATGGAGCAGCTCAATCCCAGCTACATAGCAGCCAACGAGGCCCAGCGTACACAGCCCTGGGGAAGGAAGAGCAGAGCACAGTGAGCTCACCCAGGGGCACTCCTGAGCTTCTGGAGGAGGATGGCAGGACACTCACCTGCTAGGAAATGCAGGACCCCAGTGGCAATGGCCGGGTAAAGGCTGCGACAGGCACAAGCACAGAGCCCAATCAGAGCCCCAAAGCACATGAGGCCAATGCTGACAAAGGGCAGGAGAAACTGCAATCGCCAGAGATCTGCAGGTGAAAGAAACACACAAAGCCAAGTTTGCTGAAGAAGGGCTAGAAAAAGATCTTCTCCCGCCATCTCACATTCACGTCTACCCTGCTGTTTCTGCTTCATCAGACATTCTACATTCATAGTCAAAAAGGACCAAAGATTTCACTGAAACAGAAATAACCTAATTTGTTAACTCACAAATCCCTGTACAGCATTCATTCATAGGCAAAACCCTTGCTAACACATCTATGTCTTCCTTTTAAACTTTGACCTACTGCCTGTGCAACTGTAAAAAAACAGTAAATGGTGAGCAAGACCAAGAAAGACAGAAGCTTCCTCACTAGTGACTGAATCTGAGAAACAACTTTTTTAACTACTTGTTTATCTGCCAGAAGTGAAAACCACTTACAAGTCCGATTAAAATCCGTGCCACTGTTGTGATTTCCAGGCTCTATGTACTTTTCTACAAACTGATCAGAAAGGGAGAAACTGATGCAGTTCGTAGTCATATCAGTTTCTGGGGGTGGAAAAAGAGAAAAAGTTGCCATTAGGTGTCTCCCCTCAACCCTCCTTCCCCCCTCTCAAATCCTCCTTTCCCAATGTTTTGAGCTAGGAAGCTCCTCAGAGTTCCATTTGTAAAAAAAAATTACCTCTCCAAACAGAGCTGTAGGTGCTTTCCTATGATGCTGTTGGCACCATGTGTCTGTTATGAGGTACTACACTAAGGGACAGCATTCCAACGTGCAGAACCTTCAAGCTTCCCTGGATTATCCACAGGCAATTGTGTCATGTGTAACAGATTGGCAAAGTAATGTGGGGGCATATGATGCTCAACTATGTTGTCACATACTCTTGAGCTCAGGGTCCCTTAACTAAGGTGTGCTTATCTCCATATGCAAAATGTGGTCTCACAGTACCAGTTAAATCAAAAATGGGACAGAAAGGCCTATTTAAAGAACATGAAGGATTTGCTTCTTTACACTAAGTTTCTCCCTCAGATTTTACTTTAAGAATACTACTGAGGAGAACTGGTTTAAGTGTCTTCCAAAATAAGTATTTGCATGAGAGGGGGAAAAAAAAAGGTATTTCACGTATGTTTTTTTCTCCACAAAATGTAGTTGAAAGTACATCTTTAAGAGGGTTCAAAATGAAGGAGGTCACATATACAGTAAGTACCCAAAATTGACTTTGAAGCAATTAAAATAATTGTTTATCACACATTTTATCCCCCAATGATTCTAAAAAATAATACAAATATTTTACTCTACATCCATTCAAGGAGTCCAACGTGTGCTGATGTAACGTTGGGATATTTGTGATGTGAACAAAGTGAATGGCTATCTAAAAGGAATGAGCACCTCCTTGATAAAGTATTGTCTTTATTCCATTGCTGGACCCCAGGATCTGTTCTAAAAAGACAGGAACTGGTAGAGCAACTATAAATGTATCCCCAACTGGACAGCTGAGGCAAAAATAAAAATCAAGCTTGTAAGACTAAATTTAGATCAAGTATCATGTGTCAAAACCAGGAACTGCAGCACTGACAGCCACAGACCATTTTGCCCTTTGCTCCTTCAAAAAGCTGGACCGTCTTTATGAGAAATCCAACCAACCAAAACAAAAGCTAGAGATAAGCCTTTTGGAGAAACAAAACACAGCTCTGCTCTGAGGAAGTTAGCACACGGCGCCCCAGGGAAGCCAGGGAAGCGATAATTGCCCCGCAGATACCTGGTGGGCTGTACCAGTGGGAATTTTTGGGTACGGTGATGCACCTCCGCCACAACCCAACCGTGCCGTTGCACCGGAAGAGCGCATCTGTGTACGTCTTCTCATCTGCATCTTTGCTGACAAACTCCTCCCAGATGCTTCTGCCAGCCTCACTGACGTTCTCGGCCGGGGACAGGGTGTGGTACTCGTACCAGAAGTCGGTGCCGATGGAGGCTGCCATGTAGATGGTGGAGATGAGGCTGAGCACGCAGGCGATCACCAGCGCTGTGGCAAACCGGTTATCCATCATGGCGCCCTCGGAGGGAACACAGGGACACGTGAGCAACCTCATCCCAGCAGAGCCATACTCGTGACATCAGCCCCCTTCTGCAAGGTCCCCTCAGGATATGCACGCCTTCCTTTTCCTACCTGCTACAATCAAAGGAACACTGAGCAAATCTACAGTGCTGGCCAGCACCCACTGGAACTGTGAGTTCCAAGTAGGGATAATATCCCGGAGAGCGTGCTGTGCTCTCCAGCCACACCGCACTGGCTGCTCGCCCTGAGACAGCAACTGACAGAACAACACCAACTCATGTCCAGAGCAGATGACACAGCTCACTGCCATTTGTGATCCTGATTGTAGGGAACGGCAGAGACTCCATCCACAATGCCCAGGAAGAAGACTTAGCTTTCCTTAAGAGATTATCAGGGGTAGAAGTTATTTTTAGCCTGCCACCCCACACGGCTTTCCCAGCTTGTGTTTACAGCAAAGACAGGAACCACAGGCATGCCAAAAAAGCCCTTCCAGGCTGCTCACAAAGGGCAGCCATGCCAAGGTGCTGGAATGCCTTTAGGGAAGAGAGAAATGTTTCCAGGCAGTAGAGACAGAACATGAAGAAAGCGCTGGACAACAAGTTTGGAAATCATTATAACTGCTGCAATAATGCCACGATATATACTGTGGTATTTCTGAAGACCTAGAACAATGCAGGGGGGTGCCTGTTCCATGGGAAAAATGTGACGAAACTGGAGCGCCTTCATATGCTCCCACAAGGACTTTGCTCTGTGTCCCTCTCTTAGGGGTCATTTATGCCCTCCTTTGTGGGGTCATGCTCCCAAATGGAATAGATTCAGGGTCAAAGGAGGCTTAGGGAAAATACAAACACCACACAAGCTTATGACAATTCCATGACTTTAATGAGTAACTGACTGGTGATACAAGAAATGTTTTGTGGCTGCAATACATCAGGGGACTCCTCTCCGATGCCAGTTGTTCTCATGCGCTTTCTGTGCTTGATTAAGTTTACGGATAATTATGAATCAGGCTTGAGGCACTTGCCAGAAAAAAAATAAAAATGAAACTAGCTCAGCAGCTAGAGGTAGGCTGGTGGCAGGAGCTACTATCTAATCAGCTCTTGTCTACTGCTTGCACTACCTCCCTTCTCCCACACACTTTGCTCAAAATATTTTGGTCTACTTTCTTTGCAACTGAAGGAACCGCAACTGGAAACAGCAAGTGCCTTAAACCTCAACATTCACCAGGCAAAAACACTGAAGTGCCTCAAGTCAGACTCATCAGTAAGAAATTACCAACTAGGAAACAAGCTGCAAATTAAAGAAGGAAATTTCAAAGGCATCAATGTTTGCTGTTAACAATACCATTCTTATTTCTTTTCCTCTCCATCTGCTCCTCTATTTGTCTGAAACTGGCTAACAAGGAGGAGAAATTATGTGTTCCCATATCATTTCCTATGCTTCATTTCCATATTAAATGAGGCACACTCTCTGCAACATCCATCCTTGAACTGCATCCTTAGCAGTGACAAAGAATAGAACTGATTGTGATGAACTGACAAGAAACATCCATTTAAAATACAGGAAAGTTTGCATACCACAACTATACTTAAATAATAATCTACAAGCTGTGAACTTTTATAAGGTAATAGAAATATTGACAGGGAGAACACATTGTATCCAGGTTTATTTATTTGGAAAACATAGAATCAAGCCCAGACTTGGAAGCAAATTCTCTGTGCAGTGGTTATGTATTTCCATTCTCCTTCGATATCCCAGCATCTTGCTCCAGGTACACAGGATATGGGATAGGGACAACAAGTTGCTGTGTAGATCTGACCTCACCATTCAGCCACACTGAGTTAACTGAGGGATCCCTGCCCTTTCATTCACTGCCCCCCAAGCAAACAGGGCAAGTGGCACCTGCAGGGCCAAAGCTCCTGCCCAGCTGAGCTCAGAGCTGAGCAGATCACTCTCAGAGCAAGCACAAGCTGCTGAGCAGGCTGATCTGGATTTTCCAGTACATTGCAATCACATCCATGGCAAGAGGAACCCTCTGCAACAGACTCATCTCTTTAGAAAGGGCTCTCTCTGGGTGGAAGGATGACAACAACCAACAAGCTCCATCCTCAGAGCAGTGTCTGGTGAAAAAGAATATAACCAGGACATTACTGGGCCACTGATCTGGTGTCACTACCTTTCAATATAAATGCTGACAATGACAAAACCCCATCAGATTTATACCTAACACAGAGAAAGAAAAGAACTGGCCTAAAAGTCTGACTTTCAGCTACATATCCCTGCTGCCACGTGCAGAACACTGGTGCTGGCAGTATCCCTACCAGATCACCATTAGAAAACAATCACACACATCTGGACCAGCCTTCTGTGTGCTGGTGTGCTGTGAACACGGCAGAGTTGATGTCAGCTGGCAACCAAGAACAGTTCATAAGCAAAATGAAGGCTTAATCACCAAGCAGCAAATTAAAAGGTTGTCCAATGTTTTTTATCCACCTGCTAAAAGGGACATGGCAATCTACTGACACTCAGTCCTTGTCATGTAACTGCAGGCATAGGTAGAGAGCAGCCAAGGGGGTTGCAGACCCCAAAATCTAGCGGGTGGCTTTGTGTGCCATTTGTCCCAAAATGACTTTCATTTCATGGACAGAACAGTGACAAGGCAAGAGTGGACCCCCAATTCCTTACAGTAAAGGTCCCCTCAGTGCTTCTGCCTAACACTTACAGAAAAGATGAAGAACTCTACAACACCTCATGCAAAGCTTGAACCAGTTTTTCCTGCCAGTGGAGTAAACCTGACTACCCTGCCCATTCACTGTACATATCCACTGCATCCTCATTTACAAGAGACACACTCCCCCTTAACTGAGGCGTCCCTTCAAAAGACAGAAGCATCCTGCCAGCCCCAGGCCGAGCTCAAAGGGAGCAGTGAGCTCAGTCAGTAAGAAATAGTTCCCAGAGAAGTCCATGAAGAAACACACTGCGTGTTTATGGGATTAATGCCACGCTTCACAAAAGATTCTGTGCAGAACAACGTGTAGGAGGTGCTTTAGAATAAACTTACTTATGAAAAAAATAACATTGCTACTACCAAAGATGACACTAATTGTAAAGGCATAAAGATTGATAACAAAAATGCTTTTTATCCACAGGCTGTCAACAAGAGCCTTCATTGTTTTAATAGGTTGGTTCATGTAGCTCTGACAGCACATTTTTGTCTAACAGGAGAAGCTATTTCAGACAAGTTACAGCTGAAACTAACCTATGCAACGAATTTAAGATAACACTAGGTGGTTGTAAACAGGCAAAAGTGCTTAATGCGATACTGCAATTACATTCATTTTTCAAAAGAAGTCAGACATAAAAATTTTGAAATTTTTAAAAAAGAAAAACTTTTAATAAAGCTCAAAAAAGAGAAGGTAAAGGCCAAACTGGAAGCAATACTCAACAGAACGACTAGATTGCATGCACTTCAAAGAAGGGAAAAACAAAGGGGGCAAGTCAATAGGGTTGGGAAAGAAAAAACAGAGACCGGAACAAAAACAAGTATTCTGGCAAAAAATCAACTGAAGACTGAACAGTCTTTGTAAGAAGTTACTGTACCATGGTAGAAGGGAATACAAAAACATGCATATTTTTATCTTGTTGCTGCGGTCACTCTTTCCAGCCAACTGTGGGTCACTACATTCAAGAAACTCCTTTTACGTGACATCACAAAAGAGTCCCTGCTGCATTCGCTGGCATTCTCTCAGGAAACATGCTAGCAATCAAAAAGGGATTAGGGAGAAGGCCTGCAAGAGGGTGCAAATATGGGGAGAGGGCTGGAAGCAGCACCAAAGCTCCAAGCTGGCCTGTCCGTTCGATATTCAGGGCAACAAAAGGTTAGGAAAGATTGCTACCAAACACTTTTTTACCTTCAGAGATGCTCAGAGTCCCTCAGGACGCACAGCTCCGATGATTCCAGGTCTCTTCAGAGGCACAGTGTTGTTTGGGTCTTGTGGCCAGCGGACAGCATGAAACACAAACTTCCCTTCTGCCCTGACTGTTCCATTCATTCAGCTTCTTCCACACCACCAGTTCACAACAAGCGATCTACAAGCAAAGAGCAAACCGAATGCCTGGACATCATCATTTTACTCTGAAATTACTTCACAGACATCTCTCAGTGCTATCATTAACGAAGAAACAAAAAAGATGGAGAGGGGAAATTACTTCAAAAGCCCTCAGGCCAAGAGCACCTGTCCCTGCAGGACCAGCCCAGCACCGGGCCGGGCCGGCATCCCCACGNGAGAAGAGGCTGAGCCCCCCCTGGCTACACCCTCCTTTCTACTTCTTTCTGTTTCTCTTGATTGCTCGTAAAAAATGCTGGTGTGACAGCCTGGCTGAATGACTCGAAAAAACACCGAGTAAGGGAAAAAAAAAAATCAGGAAAAATTGCAAAAATTGGCAACGCTGGTTCCGTGCCCCAAAGTGGCCATTTCCCTCCATCCCTGGTACACGAAACCACGGAAANCTGACTGTTCCATTCATTCAGCTTCTTCCACACCACCAGTTCACAACAAGCGATCTACAAGCAAAGAGCAAACCGAATGCCTGGACATCATCATTTTACTCTGAAATTACTTCACAGACATCTCTCAGTGCTATCATTAACGAAGAAACAAAAAAGATGGAGAGGGGAAATTACTTCAAAAGCCCTCAGGCCAAGAGCACCTGTCCCTGCTGGACCAGCCCAGCACCGGGCCGGGCCGGCATCCCCACGGAGCGCGACCGCCCCGGGGGTCTCGGGCCTCCCCGGCGTCAGCCCCGCGCGGGGGTCGACAGCCGCGGGCCGACAGCAAACCCGAGGGGAACACCCCGAGCCCTCAGCCCCGTCCCACGCCTCAGCCCAACATCCCCCGAGCGCCCGGCCCGGCTNGAGAAGAGGCTGAGCCCCCCCTGGCTACACCCTCCTTTCTACTTCTTTCTGTTTTTCTTGATTGCTCGTAAAAAATGCTGGTGTGACAGCCTGGCTGAATGACTCGAGAAAACACCGAGTGAGGGAAAAAAAAAAATCAGGAAAAATTGCAAAAATTGGCAACGCTGGTTCCGTGCCCCAAAGTGGCCATTTCCCTCCATCCCTGGTACACGAAACCACGGAAATTACAAGAGGGCTCTCAAAAGTGGTTAACAACTCCCTGGCTGAGACGCCAGCCCAGCCAGTCTTGGTTTTACAAAACTCCAAACAAGCAAATATTCAGAAAAAAACCCCCAAACAACCCAGAAACATCTGAGGCTTTCACACCTCTTGAGGACTTCTGGGGAATTATCCCGACCAACTCCTCTGCCAAACAGCCAGGAAGCATTTTTGCAGAAAGGTCAGAAACTAGGATGTAAAGGTGAAAGCAGTCATAGAAGAAACTTCTTGGGTTTGATGCAACATTAATTTTTTTTTAATTAAAAAATAGCAAATACATTTAATTTAAGGAATTTCTGTCTCTGTGTCCCACTTTCTGGAACATGGAGCTGTCTCCTCACCACCTCATAATGTAACTGTCTAAAAAGACGTATTTTGGGGTCTGTCTGGGATTTATCCTGGATTTATCTAAAATACTTGACATCTTTATCAATGGCCTGGAAGAAAGCAGAGTATTGCTGATAAACCTCACAGATGACATGAGGGAAGGGTAAATAATGACATGGAGAAGGCCCTGTCAGGGACAGGGTGACCTGATCATGTCGCAGCCCAGCCGGGGCAAGCAAACATGCATTTCAATAAGGTCATCGATGAGCTCATTAATTTAAAAGCAAAGACTGAAGGCTATACTTACCTGACATAAGACTTTTTCCTGGGACATGTAAGATGAAAAGGAAAAATGTTGGTGAAGTACCAACTGCCAAGATGTGGCCCCCCAAAAAACCCCCAAGTTTCCCGTAACCTCGGATGTACAAACTGAGAAATCACAAGGAGGAGAGAAGTGGTCTCACATCTAGAATTGCTGCTGGCTCTGAAATAGCATGTCTAGTTTTGATACATTGGCAAAGTAGAGATAAGCCTGAAAAGGGATATGAAAATCACTGAGCAATTAGAAAACCTCTCTCAATGAAATATATCATAGAAGCTCAATCAATTTTATTTATAGGAGTTTATTTAAGGAGTTAATTTATTGAACTAAGGACTTGCAAGACTATAAAATACATGTAGGAGCAATAGTGAAGAAAAAAAATCAGAAACTTTTTTCTGTATACCTGGAAAAGCTATCAAAGGTTGAAGCCAGAAAACATTAAAAGAAAAAAAGTCAACAAAACCCCTGTGTATTCTAAGCTATGGTAAAAGCAGAATCTGCACCATTTACTGTGAAGTGCAGTGAATTATCTGACACTGGGATGTCTTCAGTTTTTCGCCTAAAGATCTAATTCCATAAAAATGAAAATCAATTCTGAAAAACTTTGCAGCCATTGCTACTTCCATTATTAAATTAGGCTACAGTGGCTTCTTCTTTTTCCTAATCTGCCCTGATCAATATGAAATGTGCAGCTGCTCAAAAGCATCTGGAGTGAAGAGCTGCATTTTCATTTTATTTATTTAAAATCATATACTCTCTCTCGATTTCACCTGGATTTTTTATTTTTTTTTTTTTCCTGGAAAGACACCCCTCTGTATAGTAAGAGTAACCCAATAAATACATTACAGGTGAATGCACGGGCTCATTCCTTGCCAACAACTGTCTTTTTTGGTTTTTTCTCTTCCTTTCACACCTCCTCACAATGTGCCTCAGCAGAACTGCTGGTTGATAAGTTTATTTACAGAATAGGATCAGTTGGGAAGGTTTTAAAATGAAAAGTTTGCTTTACTATGCCCAGGAAAGCACAAAGGGAATAATGCTGAGGGCTATAGCATAACTGCTGTTCCTGCTTTTTTGCAAAAGTGATGTTTCTTTGATAGCAGACCTGGATCAAGAGCATTACTAACTTCTCAGGCACTGACAGAGAGTTTAACATCAGAGTGCTGCAAACAAAACAAACAAAACCAAACCCCCAATATGTTGCAAAAATAATCACATTGTTTAGTACAAAATGTCTGTAATTTTAGTTCTCACAATCTAAGGAAATAAGTAAACATTTGTAGGAGGTGGCACCATCTGTATTAAATGAAGCTGATATAGGACAAAAAAGAACAAAACCTTTTTCATATGTCACATTCACATCAGGAGTTACTGATTCAGACCTGGAAAAGGCATTCAAAACTCTCCCTGTTTTTTTCCAAAACTACTAGTTGATTTACAAGATGTCACCTCCCCCAGCAAATATTCTCTTTGCAATAATAAAATGGGCAGTTTTAGTTTTAGGCACCATCTATAAGCATTTTACACAGCCTGAGTGAGCAGAAAATCCTTTCGATTCCCCTCAGACCTCTTTATGCAGTTTGCCTGGTTTTATTTCTGCCTTCTTTATTTTTCTTTAATATGTTTGTGGCACAGGACACAGTAGTATGATTTTCACAGACAGAAAACCTTCTAGATGTGCTTCTCCCAAATACCACCAATAGCACTGGGGCATTATAATGATACTCATCCTCTGTGTCAGTGGTCTCCAAACATTTTTATCACGCACCTTCTCAAGAAAAACTTTTTGAGCAGGCAGCCCTATTAAAGGTAAATATTTTTTTAGAATTATACACACGTACTACAGCACCAATAAATAATGTACATTATAAAACATACACAAAAATACAAATTAAAAAAGGATGAGATAAATGGCAAGAAACAATAATCAATATTTAAAACACAAGTTTTAATAAAGCTCAAAAATATTTTCTTCCTGCACTGCATTTTGTAGGCCCCTGCTCCCAGCATGAAACTATTTCAGTCTATCCTGATGCATTGCCTCAGTGCCCATCATTTTGCCTGAATAGGTTCTACCCTTTCCTCTTTGTTGAGGGATGAAGCTTCCATTGGTTTGCCTTCATGTGGTTGCTTCTGAGCCTGCCTTCAACTAGCCATAACATAGTAGGGCAGTTTCAATGTTTTTTTTTTTTTTTTAATTCACTCTGTTCCTTACATGGTTTTTCAAGCAAAATCATTCAGAAACTACAACACTTTATTTTACAGCCAAATGAACCTCCGCCCTTCTCAGCATTTATCACTATTAATAATTTACAGATGTGCAGCTTATTTTATCTCGATCCCTGTGCTTATGTAAAAGTGCATGTACAAGCTGGAATAAAATTACATTTAAACTAAATGAGGGTGAAACAGAGGGTGTAAAACAACACCAAAAAAAAGAACAAAAAAAACCCCCAAAAACCAAACCCACATTTTGCTACCTGAAATGCTTCAAATGCAGAAATTTGTAAGGGGGAGGTAGTGTGAAAAAGAAAGAAAAGAAAATCAGCAACACTGCCTACTTCCTGTGCAGATATTTTCCCCACAAATTACGTGACTACCTATCATAATATATGTATCACAGCGAGTACAGAACCATGAACAAAGACATAAAAGCTTTTCAACCGCTGCTGCTGGAGATACCTCCACATTCCTATGAGGAAGATTTAAGGAATGATGCAAATTCTGACCTGGCAGATCTTGCAGGTGCATTTGGGAGAGGCAGAACCATCAGAGAAACACACAATTTAAAGCAGATCTGGCCAAATGCAGTGCCACCATCACAATACCTGCTCTGAATGCCTGGTTACAAAAGTTAAGTTGGTTCTCAGCTTCAGCACTACCCAGAAGCTTCATTTGTTCAGAGCTGCATCAAGGGCTGGGCAAGATGGGTATCCCAAATGGAAGAACATACACCCAAGCCAAACCAGTAGCTGGTTGTTTCAGCAGAGTTTTTTTGGGGGGAAATGGGTTTCCATGTATCTGGTGAAGCCTGGGAGGAGGGAAATGCTGTGGAAATACAGGAGTAGGATGAGGAGAGGATGGAGACTGTCCTCCTGAGCTTTATGGAATATCCATACTGAGTGTTATGAGAGGAATTTCCACGTATGTAGTATTTTTAATAGCTTGGCTCTGTCTCAGGAAAGAGAGCTGTGGGAAGAGTAAGACCCTACATGATGCCCTAAGTGAATCACTATGCCATAAAAACACCCCAGACTACTGATAAATATGCCTGCTGCTGCTCCACTCAGATAATTACAGATCACTTTATTATTCACAACAATGCTTCAGATTATCTTCGCCAGTCTTCTGCCCAAATAAGGAAGTGTCACATGTGGAATATGGCAACATGCAGTAACATCCCTAAATCTGCTTGGAGCATTCAAGAAATACAGAGCAAATTCAGCAGAGCAGAGTTGGTCCCTGTTGGAAAAGGTTTACTACTTATTTTTTTATTTTAGTGAGTAAGGTTATTAATCTAAAGGGAGACATCCTCCACAGGAACCACTAACACAGGAATACACAGCCATGAACTTATCTTTATGATGCAAATATGATTTTTTGCTCTGAGATGTTTGCTCTGAGATGGAGAGGGAAGGAGTGAATTTCAAGGGGTATGAAGTAGTGTGCAGTGGAGAGAAGTTTGCGTCTGATTTCTAAAGCTTGTAACTTCTTGTAAGCTGTTATTTTCTAACTGCAGGGTAAAATACCACACAAATCCACCTTTGCAAGAGAGGCAGAACTGGTGTAGAACTGACTGTAGGGTTCAGCTGGTCTCCTGCTCTAGTACTAATGGAAAGAGAATGCCTCTATTTTGCAGTGCTTCTTGGAAAACAAACAAACAAACAAACAAACAAACAAACAACCTAAAAACCCCCACCAAAACAACCCAAACAAACAAGAAAACCACAACCCCTAAAACACATTCCTTGAAGCAGCAATAAGCAATCACACCAAATTCACCTCTGCACTGAATTCATCAAACATTGTTTTTGTAAAGTGTAAGCTACTTGGGTACTTTTACACAGGTCTTGGCTGAAAATTCAGTATATTCTTAGTGCTCTTTAGGTAGTGAGAGGATGATTTTTAGCCTGTGTTTTCTTGCAGATTTACACTTGATGTCACTTGCATGACAGTTGCAATGTCCTCAACGCAACCTGATTTTAAGGGTTTTAGGAGTTTGGTTCTGTGCTTCCTTCTTCCAGCTTTGCCAGGGAAGAAATAAACTGGCACACAAATCCATGCTGTAATTGACCACTGACAAGTCTCTCACAAAGAAAAAGACTTGCAGCAGCAGTACCTACTCACTTTAATCACCACAGAAGAGACTTTTACATTTCACTGAAAATAAGAATTGTGTTTTAGGCAATCAGGTGCAGGAGATTACTTCTAGAATAACAACGAGGCATTTCACAAATCTGTGGAGTTTTTTTCTGACTGATTCATGACTAAACTAACTAAACAGAGTCACTGCCTCTTACTTAGAAGAGGATATAATGATTTCTAGGGTGAACACTTACAACCCACTTTGAGATGTCAGGAAGATGATTTTTAGCCTGTTATTCGTTACAGGTTCACATTTACATCTGTGGCATACAAATCAATGATCTTAGCTGGGGTGTTTTTATACACCTGGATCCTTTTTCAGAGTTTCTGATGGCTGAATTACACTCACTAAGTTAATGCTTACACAGTCCATAAGAACAGTCAGCTAGAGTCCACTAGTGCCCTACAGATAGGAAGGCAGTTGTCTATAAGTGGGTACTTAGTAGATACCAGCATATCTACACATGAGCCAGTGCCCACCCAAACACCCTTCCATCCAGCAGCCAGTTGTTTTACAGCAGCTTCTGCTTTTCCAGGTGTCTGGAAAAGCCTTTTCAGGCACCTGCTGCACAGGAGCACGTGACCTGAGCAGTGGGAGAGTGAATCTGAATGCATCCAGAGTGCACTGGAGGGAATAACTCGCTGTGCATGCAATCTGGAGTTGCTCCTTGCATGAGGAGACACATACAGATGAAATCTGTCTGCCCAGGGATGCAGCACACACCAGGAGGCGATTTCCTCAAAACTTTGAGAATCCTGGAGGCCCCCCTGGTCTGTGAACATGCTGGTGGGAGGGAGAGGAAGGAGGAAATGAATTTATTTTTAGAAGAGAGGAAGGATGATGAAGACCAATAGTGCAGGTTTCAAATTAGTATGCACTGACAAAGCTATAATGAATTCAGTCATTCTAAAAATGAGAATTTCTGTTTGATTTATGCAATGCTGAAAGGGCTGTCTGTAAGGTTAGTCACAGGTGGAGCAACACTGATACTGCAAATGAAAGATGAAGGAAATCAGAGCTCGTTAAGACATGTGAGTGCTGTATATTGCTGTATATAAGAACAGCTCAAGAGCCCCACAGGCTGTGCAGCCAGAAGGAGAAGGAGCAAACCACTGCTCTGGAGTCCAGGGCTGTGGCTGATAAGGAAGGCTGTGTGGGGGACGGGAACGTCAAGTCAAGTTCCAAGTGGCAGAAGAATATACAACACATTGGAAAACTGTTCTCAAAGTTTCTAATACATTCATTCCTAAGGTTGGGTGTGGAGAGTCCAGATCTAGGGGAGTTGGTGGGGCTGCAGGGCAGGAGGGGGGCACTGGAAGGGCAGCCAAGAACCTGGGACCGATAAAGAACAACACGGCAGAATGGATATAGGAGTTTTAAATGTTTCTCCCTATATATATTCATGCGAGAGAATTACTTTCAAACAGAAAACAGCAATCATAAAGAGTCAAGAAAAGTAAAAATTTCCAAGCCTCAGGAAAGTCAGACTTTCCCTGGCAAGCAATTTTTACAAAATGTTTTGAATATAGATAAAGGTTGGGGCACCTGAATTCACTCTTCTCGGGGTTCTTATAAGCTTGTACAATCTCAAATTTCTTCAAACTACCAATATACTTTCCTAAAAAAGAAGTTCAGAATCTCAAAAACTACCTTCCCTCCGCCTGAAAGAAAAGCAAAACCTGAAGCCGGAAAATGCAAAATGGAGATAGAATCAGTAAAACTAAACCTGATTTTTAAAAACGCCACACACATTTATTCTGAAGGCAGGGTTTTGACTAATCAGATACTCTTGGTACTTGTTCGTTGCCTATGCAGTTGGTTAAAAGTGTAAAAATTACCTCCCCACAAAACCACTTTTCTCCTCCTCCCCCCTCTCCCCCTCCTCCCTGCTCACTGATAAAATGTTTCTAAAGAAGACCTGGAAGGGAAGGGTAGGGGAAGCTCAGAGGCTCTCTCAGAGAGAGGATGAGGACAGCTGGGCCAGAAATGGAACTCTCCCAGCTGTCATCCACGGCCACAGTCACCTTCAACTACGACTACTACTATGATGACCAGTGCCAGCACCAGCACCTGCAGCACATGTCTACTTTCCTCCCTATCCTTTACAGTGCCGTGTTCCTTGTGGGCATTGTTGGTAACTCAATCCTGATAGCGGCCTTGGTCTTCAAGCGGCGGGTCCAGAGGCTGATTGACATCTTTATCATCAACCTCGCTGCATCTGACTTCATCTTCCTCATCACTCTGCCTTTCTGGGTGGACATGGAGGTGTCGGACGAGAGCTGGAGGGCAGGATCTTTCCTCTGCAAAGCCAGCTCCTATGTCATCTCAGTCAACATGTACTGCAGCATCCTGCTCCTCACCTGCATGAGTGCTGACAGGTACCTGGCCATCATGCACCCCTCTGCCGCCCGACGGATCAGGACAAGGACCTATTCCAGAGCGCTCTGCATCTGTGTCTGGTTGTTATCCTGCTGCCTGGGGATGCCAACCCTTTTGTCCAGAGAACTGAAGAAGCAATATGGAAAGACCTACTGTGCAGACAAAGCCGTGACAGAAGTCAAACAGATCATGTCACTGATGCTTTTAATCCTGGCCTTCTTCTTCCCGCTGTTGAGTATCTTAACCTTTTACTGCTCCATCACCAAGAGACTCTGTGTGCACTACAAGAAGGCTGGGAAACGTGATAAGAAACTGAGAAAATCCATCAAGATCGTTTTCATTGTAGTGGCAGCTTTTGTTGTCTCCTGGGTTCCTTTCAATCTTTTCAAGCTTATGGCCATCCTTTTGCGACTCCTGAAGCAGCCCGACTGCTTTTCTGGCATGGTTGCTCAGCTGGGCATGAAGGTGAGCAGCCCTTTTGCTTTTGCCAATAGCTGTGCCAACCCTTTTATCTACTTTTGCTTTGACAACTACATCCGCAGAGCCATGCTCCAGTGCCTGTGCCCACGGGTGAAAATCAGCAGCAACAGCTCTGATACCCTGGACACCCACCTGAGCCATTCCTTATCCAATTTTGTGGCAGGGGAGTATGCCACCAGGAAGAGGAAGCGCTCTGTGTCCCTCTGACTGACAGCTGGGACTGCAGAGGAAGGAAATTCTTCCCCCAGAGATGGTAGGAAAAGAAAAAGAGAGACGAGCAACGGAGACAGCTGCAAGTGTCATGCAACCAGTGCTTCAGGTGGGAGGGATGTTGCTTCCTTTCAAATGCAAATAGATGGAATAGGAAACCTTAACCACAGAATTGCTTTACAACGATTGCTGTGACAATGCACGGTGTAAATGTGAAACCATCATACCAAGAAATAGCTACAAAGGCTCATGCTGGAACCCCAGTACAAGTGCTACAAACTACAGAGAAGAACCATGTCAAGTCCTCTCCCAGACAAGCTTTGAACTTATGTGTATATAGGTTTTTATTCTGTGCAAGAAAAGCAACCTGAGTGGTTCTTTTTGGTTCTTAGCTTGCCCACAAATAATTTGCAATGTCCTCAAACCAACCTGATCAATTCTGGGAATTTTGGAGGTTTTTTGAACTTAGAAATCCAGTATTTTAAAGAATTTTTGTGTTACCAGTTCTCATAACTCAAATCTTGTGCATTTTAAGTCTCAGCTGCTTATTACAGCATTAAATCTTTAGTTTTAATCATAATAATTAAAGTGTTTAGCCCCTTGGATTTCAGAAAAAAAAACTAGAACCTGAAGGCAGAGAAACCAGGAGACAAGCAAAACCTTGCATTTAACCTTTCTCTTAAAGAAAAGACCAACAAAAGCACACTTGTGCTTTTTAAGACTTTTTTGAGGACCCGACACAATTTCTGATTGCTTGGGTCAGAACTAAAGAGTCACTGCCTGCTACTAAAGAAAAGGACACAGTGAGTTCTAGAGTGAAAGGTTACACACCTGCAGAGTTGCTAGAAGGCTTCAAAGGGAAGACAGCTATGCCAGCTAACACAGCTCATGAAAAAAGCAGAGAAAACGCCTGGAGACTGGACCTTGGAAGTGATATCCCTCCGATGTAACAGCAGCATGTGTACTTTCACTGTGGCTTTTCTTTTCACACCTCTGTATTTTCTAAACATCTGTAAGTGTGAATAACTCTTTTGAGTGCTACAAATAAATCCTGGTATTTGCATTTTGTATCGAACCTTGTTGAACAGTTGAGCTGTTTAATGTCTGCAGAGAAACAAGAGCAAGGGCAGTGCAGACCTGGAAACCAAGGTGTGCACATCGTGCCCAGCTCCCCAGCCAGTTCCACACTGGACCAGCGGCTAGCAGAGCAGGTGGAGAGCTGGCTCTGCAGGCTCAGGGGCAGCAGAAGTGTCTTCCAGCAATTGCTGGTGGCAGAGTGCTCTCTGGCATACAGTAGGATACCGGGATACCCACCTGAGCTAAAATGGGGGTATCACAGAGCCACAGACAAGCTTTTTGCTCTCCCCTCCCTTCACTGCATGTGCTTGTTTCCTCATTCACTAGCTCTTCTAAAAGATTTGGTTTTTCTCCCTCCACATGATAGACTTTCCCACCCAACCCCACCTAACTGCCAAACTCCTTTTCCAGGAGTTTTTTTATGGCTGCGTGAAGAGCATCAACTGTTCCCAGACCTGCCAGTGTTTGAGAATGAGACCAGTGTCAGTTCCAATTTTAGAGTTATAAAGTTTTAAATTTATTTGCAGTGACCCTCAGAAACTGCTGTCTCTTCTCAATCTCTTATCTTCTTTCTACATTTACAAGTGTATAACAAGAGACCCTTTTTTTTTAGAAAATTAAGCCTAAGATTTGCATTTCAACTAAGATATGATTTTTATTACAGAAAAAAAAAAATCCGTAAATCAGACTTTTCCATTATTTCCTCAATCCCTGCCCAAAGCACTACAATACTTGGGAATGCAACCAAACTACAAGACTTTCAATAATTCTAGTTAGAGCTGCTGGTTTCTTTCTCTTCTTTTAATACTTCAAAATACCAGATCAAATTGGAAAAGTTACTAAGGGACTTCACCAAGATCTCATGCCTAAAGCTTTGGTTTCTGGAAAATAACAAATTAACTTGATAAATATTTCCAGGCTTGAGGAGAATCATGTATAAATGCTACAGCAAATGCTCCACATGAGCAAATAAATAAAATATACAAGAGACAACTAATTTAGCAAAGGAAAACTCACCAAATTCTTTCAGACTTTCATCAAAATTAGTGTAATTTATTTTCTTGTGAACTGCAGGTCATTTGACACTTTCATGACATGGTAAATATTATTTTCAATCTTTGTTTTTTCTTAAAAAAAATAATCTGTGCTTGAACAGCTTTACTTCAGGACCTTTTACTATTCCGTATTAACATTTATTATTTGTTTGTTGGCACTAACATATCTTAGAATGCTATCAAAATTATTGTGATTGAAAGTATTTAATGTGGTAGACAAATAATGTAACAGGATGCTTATTTTATCTATGTTAAAAGAATTAAATGTCAGTAAACTGGGAGGCTATGTAAAATGGAAATACTGCAGTTCTGATATTCTGATATTCTGACACCTGCCAAAGACCTTGGCAAGTAATTTAGATTGGGTTTTTCCCCCCACAACATTTAGTATTTTAAAATAAATCCAGTGTGACAGCAGCTAATAAATATGATTTGGCTTTTTGTAATCTAACTTCTGCTTTCACTGTCGTGGAAAAGGAGCAAGACATTACTAGAAAATCTGTCACTGAGTCTAGATGGGAACATTCATCTGCCCATCCCACAAACCTTTTCATTATTGCAGAGATGCTTTTATATTGCCTTAGAATTAAATCAAGACCTTTTCAGGTTTTTAATGAAAACAACCACACCACCAGTACCAACCCCAATCTAGAGGTTGGTGCACTTTCTTGAGGTGTGCACAATCCAAATTGAAGTGCCTTTGCTTCTTGATATACATCAGGATCCTGTTAGATACATCTCTGGGTCTCCATTTTGGCTTGAATGAATCAGCAGTTTTCCGAAATGAAGTATTTAATCTCAATACAAAGAAAACTTATACCCAGACTTGATGCTTGCTTAAATAGGCAAAGAACTTTTGCAACCTTAATTTCAGCAGCAGATGTACTAACACTGACAACTACCCCACAGCTAGAAGGAACTTTGAGTTGCAAGGACTCTGGAGAAAGTCACACAGGGAATAGCTTCAGACCCAGAAAAAGCAGGGCAAACTTGAAGCCCTCAAAACAAGGGAAGTGGTGTAGTCACTGTGTGGACTGACCCTCCACAAGTACTGCAGTAAGACTGGCTCTTGGAAGCCGAGAACTTCCACTGACAGACGCATCCAGATTTCATCTGCAGCTTCTTGTCCTGGCTCCTCCAGACTGGTGGGATGAAAAGCCCCAGGCAGCATGTCTGTGCCTCTAACAGGGTTTCTAATGGGGTGGACTACAAAAAGAACATTTCCTGCCTTTGCAACGATGTTGCAATGATGTATTTGTCGACTGCTACACAAGAACAGTAAAGTCATTGACAAAAAAAGGAGTTTGGGGTTTTTTCCTCAGGGGCTTGCAGGGCATATTGTACAAAGAGATGTCAGCTCATGGGCGGGGACACTTACACATATAGATACACTGTTACTACTGGAATACTCATTTGTCATCCCTGTAGGATCACGTACATTCCTGAGGTCAGCAGGAACTTGTGAGTAGATTTGCACAAATCATTAGTAGTAAGCACAAATCATTACGAGTCCCAAATGTCAAACTGAAACACTTGGACTCAGTGCCCTAAAAGGTCTCTCCCAATCAAAATGATTCTATCATTCTTCTCTGCCTTAAAAGGCTTCACCTAGTTAGGGAGCACATTTCATGGCAAGTAAAGAGCAGAAAGCAGAGACACACAATCCTGCAGTGGCAAATCCATCACCTCAGGCCGTTTACCAAATACGTCAGAATTCTGCATATTGTCAGAGAAAGGGTGATCAGTTCATGAACAGGAACAAAGAACGAGCTACCTAAATCCACAAAGGATGGAAACATGCACTGGTGATGTGTTAAATGGCCTCAGAATTAATTACAATGCTATGAAATGTCACACACAGAGGTGGCTGGAAACCCATAGACAACCAGAAACTATCTCATCTAACATTTTAATATTATACCACAAAGCCTGCAATTAGTGCACTCTAGGTCTCAATAACAACCCAAGCAGCTGCTCAGTTTGCAGGTGCAGGTGTTCAGTACTCTGCTGGAGTCTTGCTGCAAGTGAAAAGAGCTTTTGGAATAGTCCAGTCTTACAGAGGGGATTTGGTCTCAAGCATCTAGGCAGCTAAGACCTGAGTTCATACTGAAGTAAAAGAATGCAAAATGTGGGAGATGAGAAAGCAAGTGTCTTGGAAACCAGTAGCCTTCAAGGAGAAAGGCAGTCTTCCACCTCTGAGTTGGTAAAAAATTCCTGCCAAAGACCAGGCTGCTTGTGTTGACACTTTTCAAAAAATATGAGTTGAAACGTAGAGGGTTTTTTTTCCCAATTCACCTCACTTACGTTTCTGTAACAGATTGCAGCAGCTTTGGAAATTGAGGCCACTTGTTATGGCTTGAGAGCACCCAACGTTATCAATATCAATCATCTAAATAATGCATTGTGACCAAAATACATATTTTCAAACTTCAAAACAGTTTCATAATTAGTAAGAGACCACATTCTTAGTCAGAATCTCCCACTAAGTCTAGTAAGTAAACATACATCCTCTGCTGTTTACTTCTCACATTTTCTACAGTACATGGGATTTTACAAGAGGCAGATCAGCAACAGATCTCAAAAAAGAAAAGGCAAATGTTTCTCTTCAAATTTGGACTGCATTTAGCTGCTTTGGGGGCTAGAGTAGGTCACAGGGAAGGTGAGAATCCTACCTCAAAGGAAATGTTTCCCACAAGGAGAATTCAGAGGCTTTCATTCATTATTAGCTTCAGACCCTTTGCAAAGCACTGATATCCAGAAAAGGTGAATACTTACTTTCTAAACAGCAGATCCTTCAAAAGTGAAGTGGATTCAATAATATCAAGAAATAACTGGATGCATCCAAAAGTTACTAGTAAATTCTGAATAAAAAGCTCAAACAACCCTCTGTCTTTTACTTGACAATGGAGTCCCCAGAATCTGATGCCCTCTTTCTTTCTACACAGATAAAACTAGTTAATATGAACATAAAAGAACAGCTATTTCTCAAAGGATGTCCTTTCTTTAACCCCCAATTTGAGGCAAAGAAAACCAGCATGTGAAACTGTGTGGCATCTGCTCAGAGAATGAAACTTGGTCAGTGGTTTTAAAATCCATCCAAATGTTCAGCCTAGCTTTCAGACTGTTACACAAAACATCCAAAAAGTCAGACTTGAAATGCCAAGAGCAGCTTTTGCACTGAGAAACACCATGTATAAGTAAATACAGCATAAATGTTTGCCATATATAATACCATGCACCTGACTTGACCATTCACATGACTTCCCTCTATGCACTCGCTGCCTAAACAACTGCATGACTACAACCACCATTTCCCCTGTCACTCATCCTCATCCCCCTCCTCTGGGAACCACAGAAACTTCTACCCATGCCTCACACAGAGAAAACACGCAAACCATTACAAAAAAAGATTAAAAGAGAGAGAGAGAGAGAGAAAAGAGACAGGTGCATATTTGGTTTTGCCCGTGTTTGAACCGGTGGGTGTTACCCATCATGGGTACAATCATGCCACCTAAAAGGTGTTGCAAGTAAGAGTAGAAGCTTGGCAGCTTTCAAGAAACACATATATGTGCATAAACTTCTGCCCTCCTTGTAAGCAGCCAGGACACTATGGATTAGAGGGGTGCTGAGAAGCAGAGAGGGCAACAAATGCACTGAAAAGTGCAGTGCCAAGCCCAAAACCTCAGCGCTAGATAAGGTGTCAGATATTATGAAATCTAGTCAAAGAACATGTCACTTCTGACCACTTAGGAACACACTCAAGTAATTGAAAAGCTTTTTCAGATATCTCACCAGAAGAGAGAAAAAGGCTTAGGAAAAATCTAGAGCTAGAGAAGAGAATAAACCTTGAATAGCCCTCATAATCCCCTGGCTTCCAGGACTCGTGTTTTGGCAGCTGCATTGATGGTGCTGTGACACACACTTCTGCACAGCCACTTAAGAGGCTGCCACCTTCCTGAGGCTATTTAAAATGTCTGCAACCCCTGCCTATTCATTAAGAAGAGGTAACCCTCCTACTCTTCCAATTTTTAAGTATGTGTGCAGCTAGACTAATGATGCTTATAGGTCCTTATTTCCATTATTGTCCAAATAAATGCTAATTAAAGTCAGTATGGAAACTGCCAATTTTGTTGAAAATCAACAGGAATTTCATATGACTAACTTCAAGAAAGCTGGGGTTTGGCTGATGAAGAAGACCAAAAGCCTAACTCACTGACTACCTACCCAGTAGTGAACCCAGCTGGATTAGTGTGTCTCTCAGAATTCATGCTAATGTTTCCTCTCCAAAAGCTCTGAAGAGCCATGAAACTCATAACTGCGTAGCCTCATATAGAGGAGCCATCCAAATAGATGCTGCTGGACCAGGTTTCCTAATGCTGATGGCTGCACCTTCCTTAAAGTTCCTTTAAGCAACTTGGATAAAGCACAGGGCAAGGTCACAGTGATTTAGGCATCTCCGTTCCCTGCTCTTCTCCTGTGGCTGTAAGGACAGGATAAACTGTAGTATAAAAACACAACAGCTGCAGTGTCTGCTAATAGCTGTAGGATAACTACTGGGGTTTGACAGAGTGTCTGATGTTCATGGAGAGGACAAATAGTGACATACATCTTCCTTTTTATCTGAAAAAAACAAGCCTGCATTCTGACTCATGCTCTAACAAGTGGCATTAGCAGCACAGCTGGAGAAGACTGCAGGCAATCATCTGGTTCACTAAGAGCAAACACTGAACATATTATTTTTCACATGTATCTGTCAAAACCCATAAGGGTAGGTAGCTGACCTTTATCCTCAGAACTCACAAAATTCACTAAAAATCATGAGATGCCAGCAAATCTATTCAGAGGTTCCTTTTATTTGCTTTTGAACTTGCAGGTTTACCCTTTAACCACATGCTTTCCTTGCACACACTGGAAGGGAAACAAACATTCCTTTAAAAGGAAAGCTGAAGGGTTTTGAGGATACAACCACCTATTAGCATTATACATAGACCACTCAGGGAACAGAAATGCTCCACATACCAATTTAGGTGCTTCAAAACCAGTTTTTTTATTGACTCAGTTATTTAAGTCAGGTCTGAGATTTGCTTCATCAAGGGAGTCAGTCATAAACCCTGGTGGGAGCAAATGCATGTCAAGAACTGAAGTACTTTCTGCATTCGCGCTCCATATTTTGATTTTATGTGTTGTGACATGAGTCTGCAATATCTGTATTACCATCCAGTCCTCTGTGGTGGATAGCTGCCAGTGAGCTGCCCAAAAAACTTCTAACAGTGCCTACTGTTCTTGTCTGCTGTCTTTTGATACAAGAATTTTTCTCTTGAGTTTACAGAGACCAATTGCCTGCACCATATTTCTGGCACTGCACATGGGCTGGCAAAAGTTACTGACCTATGGGGAGTCAATTCAACAGAGAAGTGTTTCTTTTCCTCTCTCCTTCAGCCCCAAAGTGAACTCTCCACAATAATATATGATGGAACAAAAGGCGCTTACAGTTGAAGTGGAAAATTTTTAAACCTAGCAGCTATTAAGAAGTCCAAAGAAGAAGGATGGAGTTTGTATGAACAAAGGACATTTTTAGAAACACAGTTAATCAGATTAATTACTGTTTTGGATGAAGCATTGCTTCTCAATAAATAGTAAAGCATTACGTGTCATGTGTATGTATGTTGATTTTATATAATATGTCTTTATTTTTCTGGGGTATCAAAGTACTATTTGGAAAATTGGGTAACTCCAAAAAAAAATTATCATTTTCTCCCTCCAGCAAAATCTACCAGTTATTTTTTACGAAATAGGACTTCTATCAAGTCAGCTTTATCATTAGAATAATAAAAGCTCTTTTGAAATCTAAAAACCACAAGTCTTTTCCTGACCAGAAAAGGCTTAATTAGTTACTTAGATTGCTAATATAATTGTATGTAGCTCCAACTATTTTTGCCAACCAAAAAGAAGAAATAGGAGACTTCCCACTTTCATGCTGAGCAAAGCAGCTCAGAAGTACGGGCGACCTAAAAGGCTGAATTAGCCAAAAGCCACAGTGGCAGTTTAACTGACAAAAGGTGGCATTAAACTGAGGACAAAACAGCCTGTGGCCATTAACCAGGTTTGATTTATGTGGGTTTCCTTCCTTAAAAAAAAAAAAAACAAAAAAACCCAAACCAAAAACAAACCAACAAAACTTTGGATTTAATTGACCACAACTGAAAATAGATTACTCAAGCATGTCACACAGCCGCGTTTGCTGTTTTACAGTTCTGTGCCCTCCAAGTATCAAAGCCGATCTGAGCAGAGCATTGGGGAGCTGCTGCTGAAGGGAAGGTTACCTGGGAGGGTCTGTGCTCCACTCCGAAGGCAGCAATCCGGCAGGGCTTGTAACATCAGGCACCCCGGAGAAATGCAGGAGACAATGAGGCCTTTGGAAAGAAGAGAAAATGTTACAATCAGGAAAAAAGAACCATCTTGAAGTATTTTTTTCTAAGCAGGGAACTTAATCCACTTGTTTTCAAATACTGGGTCACTCACGTATTTTCCCTTACATCTGAAGTTTTTGTCTCTCCAGTGAGCTGAGAATAAAACAGCCCCAAAACCAACATCTGAACCCACTTAACAAGGATGCTATGGTAAACCTGGAGACAGGAAGCTGTGAATATAAAGGTGAATATAAACGATCTGTGCTCTTCACTGGCAGGTACAGCAGCAGCACTTGTAAATATTTCTTTTGTTAAGACCTTCAGCAATCAGTGCAGCTCGGGGTTGATAGCAAATGTTCTTTAAACCATTTCCAGATACACTCCCGTTTGGCAGTGAGCAGGTTAATGCTTCTCCCACGAGGTATGGGGTGTACCTGATGCTGTGGTGTACATCTGAACACCACCATGTTAGGGCACTGGGAAACTATAATAAAGCAGTTTTATCA
>VYXD01004746.1:205173-231169 GCA_013397195.1 Hylia prasina | reverse complement strand
CGCCCGGAGCGCCCCCTGCAGGGCCGGGGAGCCGCTGTCCCTCTCCCGCGGCCCCGGGGGACGGGCGGCCCCGGGCATCGCGTGCGAAGCGGCGGCGGCGGCGCTGCCGCTCTGAGTCAGTGCCCGCCCTGCGGCCGGGAGCGAAAGGGAGCGGGCGCTGACTGATCCCGGCCGCCCGCCCGGCACGCAAGGCTCCCGGGGCCCCGCCNCTTTCTGCTGCTGGAGGACTTGGGCTGTTCGTCGACTAGGGCAGCAGCCACTGCTCTAAAGCAGCACAGAGCCCGAGGCGTGCGTTCCCTTGGCATTAATTAGTGATTTTTCCAAGTGTTAAAGAGGCGAGGGGAGCTAGGAAGTGTAAAAGCCATCAACACTCCGACCCACTGAAAATGGTGTAAAGTTCCCACCATAATAAACACTTGTCAAGAAAGGGTGTTTTTTGCAGAAATCACGAACACTCGAGGGGTTATTCCCCCGTCTCAGAAGCGACAGAAACCTGACATTTCTTAAGATTTCATTTTAATTGACTCAGTTGAACCAGTTACACCACAAGCTTTTCCAAATCTGCAGAGTGAATGATAATTACTCAACAAGAAAGTTTCTATGACATGAAACGAATGCTTCACTTAAAAAGCCTCTCCAAGAATCTTGAAGCACTCAGTGAACTCTGCAACAGACATCACTTGGGAAGTGATTTCTGTGCATATTTTAAAAAGAAATTGCAGATTAACCTGTATATTCCAATTGATAATTGAGAGTAGATATGAAATATTTTAACATTGAGATATAAAATAGCCCTCTCATTACATGTCCCATGAATTTGCCCCAGGGTTCTTTTTGGGATAAAAATCTTTTTTTTTTTTTTCCTCTACCTAATCCCAGTCTGAATGCTGTCTCAGCTGCTAGTTTCTGTCTGAAAGGATGCCAGTAACATCAGGGGCAGAAGTGGCAGTGGAAGGTTGTCTACTTTGCTCTTCATAGCTTGCCCCACGTTTTAGATTGTACAAGAGATAAACTACCTGGAAGGTTTTCTACTAATTTTTTTCAAGTGTAAAAATGCATAGCATAGATAACCAACTATGTGATCAGGAGACTGGGTACAAACAAACACAGAGATCTACAGTTTGATTCTGTTTTGCCCA
The DNA here is from genome assembly GCA_013397195.1 of Hylia prasina. Taxonomy (NCBI): domain Eukaryota; kingdom Metazoa; phylum Chordata; class Aves; order Passeriformes; family Sylviidae; genus Hylia; species Hylia prasina. The sequence continues at coordinate 230,030 of VYXD01004746.1, read as the reverse complement.
TCTGCTAAAACGAGACATCAAACTGCTAATCAGGATTCATCTGGCTTGGATTTTCTTCAGGTTACATTGCAAAGAAGCAAAGAGATATAATTAGGTGCACTTGACAAAATGTCAGCTTTGTTAAGTTTTGGCACAGAATTCATGCCAGCTACTGCACTGCTCCAGCTGTGCAGTGATGCAATACAGAAATGCTGCTGGGTTACATTGGTGAAGTCACACAACAGGCTCAAAATGCAACATGAGGACCCCTATATTTTCCAAACTTTTTTCTACTCTTTTTGGCAGTGCATACAAGTAATCAAAAAGGCTGAAGCACAGATTTCCAGAACATTAAATTCTTAAGAACACATTCAGGCTCTTTCATATGACTCATGACTTTCACACTTTCAGAAAGAAATGGTTTTGAAATGCCAGAAGAACAAGCTCTATTCTGAGAAAATTATTCCTTGGGATAAGAGGAGATTTAATTTGCAGGGCTTTTCCTTGTAAGTGTTATATTTGGGGGAAAAATGAAAAAAAAAAAATTGAACAGACACATGCAAAACAAGCAGGAAGGAAATCATCCCTGTAGCAAAAGAGCTAAAGGTCCTGACTTTTTCATGTGGTAAATGTTCTTATCAGCCAAAACTTCTGCTTTTCTGAATCTCCTCTTAAATACTGGTGCTTTTACATAATACATATGCATGTTTGTTCATTGTGGCTGGAGAAGCACGGACTGTCTGAGGAAAACAAGCAGCAATGAATAAACGTGCAAAACAGCTCTGCAGAAGTGGTGAAGCCACCTGAGATGGAAGAATTTGCTGCTCTGCATGGGGACACTGATTTCATTGGGATTGCACATGGTAAAAAGGAGCTGCTGGGACAAAGAAAATGTCCCAGCAAAATGTCAAGAAAATGGAAGATGAGGGGATTTCATTCCAGGCAAGTGGTTAAGTCCAAGCTTATAGCTGATCTGACTGATAATTAAAGAAACAAAACAGAACAACAAAATAATGGGCTTGCTTTAGCCTATGCCACAGTTTCCCACTGTGATTTCAGAAAAATTGCCTACTTGCTTCTGCTTGCTTAATGAGAAAGAAGATGGTTTTCTTTGTCCAGTGTGGGCATCTGGGCTGGCACAGTTACACAGCACTGATGAGGACCTGCCAGGTCTTCATACACAGTGCTGGGCATAGGTGTCCCTCTCATAAACTGGTCAAGATAGTGAGAAATTTTTCCACTCATTTCTCCTTCGGAAAAGCTCATTGAGTAACCTCTGTGGCTGGCCAATGAAACACACTTCCAAAGTCCTGTTTAGGTTGATGGACAGTTCAATTTACTGGTACTTGTTTTCCCAAGTTATCTGAAATCTTCAGACAGGTGATGCAGGTGCCCCTACTTGCTTCCTATCTAACCAAGGAGCGCAGTCAGTTGCACAATCAACTGTGGCTACACTGAAAGATGCTCAGGTAGTGCTTCCTCCACCCAAGAAGAATCTGAGATTAGTTAAAAGTGCCTGAACAGTCAGGGTTTGTTAGCATTGCCTGCCAAAACTTATTGTGAATCACATCTACATTCTCAGCAGAATGGGATGCCAAGGGGAGTCAGATTCCATAATGGTCAATACAAACAAGAAGCTTAAGGAAGTGTAACAACCAACATTTTTTTATTAGAGGGGCAATGCCCAAGCCATTCAGGAGGAATTAATTTTCAAGATTTGGCTACGGGAGAACTCTACAATCTCTATATTGCCTTCCCCATGCCCAGCCGCTTGGTTTTTTTTCCCGGGGAGGCTTCAGCGGATGTCTTCGGCAGATGCCTTCCATCTTTTGGTCTTTGAAGGTGGGTTCCCTCTAGTGGCATTAAGAGGAGCATCGATTCTGTCTTACTGACTGATCTTGGTCCGTAGGAGGGACAGGGGGAAAGAGGACACTGCAGGGTGTTACACACTCACATCAGGAAACACTGGCTTGTCTTCATTTGGCTAATAGCCCAGGATTCTTTTGTACCACAGGTTCTTCATTTTTTCAATCATCTGTTCACACATTATACTGACTTTATTTGCTTCTTTGGCGAGTCTCTGTCTGCAGGAGGCAACAGAATATGTGGTAAGATACAGAAGCATGTGAGGGCAATCCCCATCTGCTGTAGTTATCACTCTGCCTGACATGAGAGTGCAGAGCTCCTCAGCAGCCCTAGAGGGGCTTTCCTCAGAAGACAGGAATAGGCAGTACATGTGTGCCACGTGTTACATGAAACTGTCTCTAGGGTGATCATGCTTTTCCTTTTGTGAGGAAACTCATTCCTCTACCTTGAGTGAGACATATGCACAGCTAGAGCCAGTTCTGTGATTTGCATCAAGTGATCCTGGCACACTGAGTACTCAGCCCCTCACAGCACTGCAGCACCCTTCCAGAGGAGCTGATTCCCCACCAGCCAGCAGCCTCCTCCCTCATTACCTGTGGATAAAGAGCAGTATCTGCCATCCCTAGGAACATTGCGATGTACAATGTGCCTCTCTGGGAAGAGCTTGTGCTTTCACAGGAGACCATATCACATCACCCCACCTTCCAGCACCTCACTCCCTTGGTACATCCGGCTTTGGTTCCTGATTCATTTCCTCTCGGATCTCCCCATATGGATAGTTGATTAATCTCTTCTTTCTCCCACACCTCCCTCTCCCTTTTCACACATGGCCATTGGAGAGCTAGTGCAGAGAAGCTTTCCATACCTGGCTGCAGTAACTGTTGGACTCTGGACAGTATCCAACCAGAACTGACTGACTTTAGGGGACACCTTGTTCACAGCTTCGTAGAAGTAAGATACAACTGCCTCAGGAATGGCCAGCCAGTCACAATAGTTTCTCTCAAAGATGGCCTTTGACTGCACTTCTGAGAAAAAAAGGCAAAACCCCATGAGGCTTCTCACGTCACTTGTGTCTCTGGTATCTTCACCCAGGTGCAGGGGAAGAGATTTGAAATTCTGAGATTCAGAACCCCTCCCAGAACTTGCTCGACAGCATTCAGCACCCCCTCTTCCCCGCGTCATGGGTATCTAAGTCATAGACCTTCCATGGCAGAGTATTTACACCAAGTAATGGGCTGTTTTCATGCCAGGCCTCTACTGACTTGCCCCACGCTGCCAAGCTCTGTATATTCATGGTCTTCAACTGAATTATGTGGCTTCAGTTCTTCTTCACCGTATGTGAGAACCTGTAGAGCTGAGCTTTGTCTCAGGCAAACAGCAAAGCTTTTCAGACTTACCAGGGAGAGTGGTGCTAAGGAGCAGAATCAGAGCTATCACCAATGCCCTGGATTGCAGCATGGTTTGAGTACCAGTTCTGCTCTCTACACACAGAGACCTGCAAGAATCAGCATACAGTGTTTGGGTTGTTTTCAGAGAAATAGAACATGTTGGTTAAACACCAGATTTTTTGCAACAAACCTAACCAATAAATGAAGACAAGAACAGAAAGATCATGGTGTGTTTCCTCTGAAGTGAGGAAAAAGCAGCATAAAAATTAAGGTGTCCTTTTATTTGCGTAATCACAAATATCCACAATAATAACTTTCAGAGCTCAAAGAAATATGGGCAGTTAAAGCTAGTTCTTCTATACGAGAGCTAAAATCCCATTTCAGCACATGAACAAACCAGTAAAAGTGCCAGAGGTCTGAATAGGTTTCCTACAGGCTTAAGTACAACTGAAAAATTCATATTGTGGGACTTCTTAATTTGATTTATTTGGGTAAATTGCTCTAAAGAACATTGTGCTAGTTAGTACATCACATACAATGATCATCTTACTGACCCAGTGATCTGAGTACTTTGTCTTGCTTTAGTTGAGGAAAGTCCCAAGTAGCTAACTAGGTTCCCTTGTCTTTTTCACTCTGGGATTAATGCAGCAGAGAATAGCCTAAGCAGAACAAGTTCCCAAAAGTGAGTGAATGCAAAATTTAGCTTCATCTGACTTCCTTTACTTTTGTCTTTTAAAATGTCAGAATTGGAGAATTGAAAATTTGCTACTTGGTACACTGAAAATATGACATTACATCTAAACAAACTTTCAAACACGCTGCACTTAAAAAGGTGTTTAGAAATTAAAATTGATTTATGCCCCCAATTAGAAGGCTGCATCACTCAGAGCAACATGAAGAAAACCTTGAACATAGGAATAGCAATGGCAAAATAGGCTGAAAGTCTACTATATGTGAATGCTTTGCTAAATCCTGTACCAGGTGGTTACAAGTCAATGTTCCGTCTTATCCCACAGTAAGATTTCCATCCATTTTTATTTCCTTCTGTGCACAGATTACCTCCAAACGCATCACCCAGTTCAATAGATGTTTGTACAGTTGCTCCTTTATTACCCTTCCTTGATTTTTAATCCCAGAGCCAGTTTCTCTTCGTGTACATGGAAGGCAGAAATTTGCTTCCCAGGAGCATGAACAGATGCTCTTACCCGCTTTAGAACCTGCAGTCCCTGTGGTGAAGGCACCTGGGAAAGGGTAATGTATCTCCCAACACTGAAATTCTGCAATTCCCATCATGGGCTTGACACTCCTATGAGTGTCTTACGGAGCATCCATCACTCAGCCTCAGAGCAGGTGACCCCAGGTACTCCCACCCTCCTCTCTTTCAGCACCTTTCCTGGCTATGGAGCATGAGAAGGGCTCACACTTTGGTTTACAGTAGGAGATGGGCAAAAACAGAAGACTACCTCCACTCACCTGTCTATGATCTAGATACATCAGTCACAAAGTCCATGCCACCCAGAACAGAGAGTTCAGCTCTTACCTGTGCTACCTTCTGTCTTTCTCAGGCCCAAGCTGAGGTAGATGCTCATGTGAGACCCCGGCATTTATGCAGAGTTAATATAGTGGTGGCAAAGGGTCAAAGGTCCCTCTGCTTCCCCATTTGCTCTTTTGCAAACACATCCAGCTCAGTGGGACAGGCAAGAAGCTGTGGAGGACTCTGGACCTGTTAGTGAGATTTGGTAATGGAGGGTCAGTCTGACCTAAGCCCAAGAGATGTGAAAGGCAGCTTCTGGGTCACTGAGTCCCCTACTTTTGCAGGCAACCATGTCACAGAGCCCCCTTTCATAAACTGACCAAACTCCACATTAATAGTAGCTAGAGCTGGGCTCAGTTTTGCTCCCACTCTTCCTGTGCTCTAACCCCATGGCTCTGACTGTTGGCACTTACCTGCAGCTGTTACAGCACTTTCCATTTGCAGCAAGTGCATTAACCAAATGGTGCACTGAGATATGCACCCCCTCACATTTCTTTCCCTGGGACCAACTCTTTTTGCACAGGCTGGCTAGATGAGAATACACCTGAGACAGCTGTCAAAACTTACCAGGAGGAACACCCAGCTGCAGGATCCCCAGCCCAAGAAACACAGAGCCGTTAGAGCGGATCCAGAGGGGCACAAAAAATGATCATGGGGTTGGAACATCTCTCCCATGGGGAAAGGCTGAAAGAACTGGGGCTGTTCAGCCTGGAGAGAAGCCTCCAGGGAGCTCTTACTGCACCTTTTCAATACTTAAGGGGTTCTTGTAAGAAACAAAGACTTGACAAGGTTTATATTGGCAGGAGAAAGGGAAACAGGTTTAAATTGAAAGACGGTAGATTTAGATTGGATGAAAGGAAGAATTCTTTACTGTGAGGGTAATGAGGGTAGTGAGACACTGGAACAGGTTGCTCAGAGCTAAGTTGTGGACACTGGAAGTATTCAAGGCCAGGCTGGATGGGGCTTTGAGCAACCTGGTATAGTGGAAAGTATCCCTGCCTAAGGCAGGGGCAGGATGGATTAGATGATCTTGTAAGGTCCCTTCCAACCCAAACCATTCTTAAGATTTTATGGTAACATCTCCCAAGGTTCCCCAGTCTCAGTCAGAAAGTGGCTGCATTGCTGCTGTAGGGAGTGTCTTCCCATAGCTCGTGTTCCAAGTAGGTCCTGTCACCTGTGTTTGGCACATGCAGCCAGGGGCAAGAGACAGAAAGGCTGCAACACTGAACTGCAAAGGGCATCAGCTGGGGGAACAGCAGGACAGAAATTAGTTCTACTGTGTGACACCCAGCAGATTTCCATTCTTATGTTGATCACTTATTTATTAGGTGACTCTCACATGTGAGAAGTGCAAAAAGCTCCACCAGTACCTTTATTTATCGATCAAACAAGATTTCTAGAGGACTTCTCCTCTCATGGTACTCCAAGTGCTTTAGAACCAAACAGTACATGTTGTCATTTTACAGACATGGCAGCCAAGCTACAATGTGTCACACTGAAGAAGGCTGCCAGTGGTTTCTAGACATTTTTCAACTCTCTATATTTATCTAAATTATCTTTTTACTTAGAAAAAGAAAAAAAAAGTCTCCCAAAATAAGAAAAAAAAAATCCCACATACAAGCAAACCATTTTGCATTTTTGTCCAAAAAAACAACAACAGAAGATTCTTACTGATGTGTAAAAAAGGTTAACTCAAGAAATAAGAACAGAGACTTTTCAGTTCCATTTCTGGTGCAAACACTAAAAAGCAATTTATGGTCTAGGAAGAACACACTAGAGCAACTGGTTGAAAGTTCTCTTATATTTCAATTATACATTTGACAGTCATTGAAGAGAATCTACACATTTATCATCTTCTTTTACAGCTGGAATAACATTCAGAAGACCAGCACAAGGCACATCATAGGCATTTAACTTAGCAGAAACAGGAATAAGCAGTCATTACTCGGAGGGGTTAATTTAAGATAACCTCAAGTGTAATTTCTTTTTTATGTCAAGTCAACAAATGGGAGGCTCTAAGGGGGTGTTTTAAACTGATGTGCTGCAGGAGGTAGTGAGAGAAGGGACTTAGCTGCCCTGTGTGGTAATTCATACTGCTAAAGAGCTTTGCATTGTGGCTGTTATCACACAAGGCAAGTTCCCCAGCCCTGAAGTCAGCCTAACTTTAGGCAGTGCTGTCACGAATACAATCCCAGAGATAGCAACTGGGCATTTCAGCACTTTGTAGTGCCAAAAGGGGAACTGGCCAAGACCAGATCAATGATTGCACAGAAGCAGCCCTTGTCCCCCATTCCTGGAATGGCATTCCAGAAGGGCAGGGCGGTCTGCAAATATGCAAGAAAGCCAGATATTGCAAGGACTTTCTTAATCAAAGAAAAACCACACAGTTCTTTATCTCTCTTATGCATCTCTGGTCTGAGGTAGAAAGCAGCTGACTGTAGCATGGGTGACCTTATCTGGCCCTGCATGGCATGGTCACTTACTCATTACATTATTATAAATTAGGGTAACAGTGGCTATGAAGGCACTTTATCTGAGACAGAAGATTCGTTCTTTGGGGGTAAGGTATATTCCTTGTTCTTCCAGCAAGAACAGAAGAACAAAAGTCTAGAATAGCAATAACTCCCGTATGTGAAAGATTCAACTTTTTCCATCACAAATGGGCTGACATATGAACATCAGCTCTCTGGAATGGCTAAAAAATTAAGCATGAATAAATTGCAATGTAGAAAGAATGAGGCTAGGATATTTCCTACTGTTATTTCTTTCAGTGTGCTGTGTTGGAGCTGCTCAGTTCTCTCTCTCTCTTAAAAAGTCAAAGACCCTGTGATCTTATTGGAAAAGGGTCCATGTTGTATTGTGGCGCTGCCACAATGGGTTTCATTTAAAGCCAATTAAAATCAGAAATAAGCATCTAAAGCAGAGCCTATTTCCTTCCCACTTTTCTGTCTGTGTGCAGTTGTAAAGCATGCAAAGATAGGTTTCCTTTGCCGTTATTTTACAGCCCACCAACTGGTGCTTTATGAACCACAGTGGTCTGCAGACCCGTAAGCCTGGTATCGTTTCTGCTTCCCTGCTGGATCACCCAATCCACTTCTGTCACAATTTAAGAAGTTACAGAATTAACATGAAGATACCATCAATTTTCCCTGAAGAGTTTTGTTTAATGTTTCTATAAACATGAATAAAGTGACTGAAGAGGAAATCGACTATGATATAGATAGAACCCTCCAGATTTCACAGGTTGTGAATTGTGTTCACAAATCTACAATTAGTCACCCTAGCTCAATTATGGGGACTACAGGACCCAGTAAAGATGGAGGGATCCTCCACAGGTGTAGGTAAAAAAGCACCACATCTGCTGTTAGCGTGCTCATACCCCAGCAGTTCCAACAGCTGCACCCATTACAGAGAGAGTCATCTTGGTCTTCTTGCAGGGTGAGTGGCTTCTTGCTCTTGGGAAAACTTGCTGTGTTGGCTTGTACACACTTGAATGTGAAGGAAAGTTAACTCATTCCATGCAACTATCTTGGGATCTCACCACATGTCTCAAATAGCCTCTACTCTTTGATGGAGAAAAGGGCAGCCCTTTCCTGAAACCTAGACACCTCAGCTAGAACGGGAAGAAGTTCTCTTGCATGATGTATGAACCTATTGGAGGCACAAGGAGAGTGTCAAATTCCAAGTTCCCAATTCAGCTTCCAAGGGTGGAATCTGCAGGGCCCTGGCTCTCTGCCAAAAGTCAGCAGAAGGTAAAGCTAATGTCTAAACTGGTTGCTAGTTTTGGAAGAAGCAGCCTCATAAAATTTTCTGTCACTGCAGTCTTCACAAGTGCCTCTTTAACTAATATAAATAGTCCATCATACATAAAAGCGGTTCATAAAATCCTAAGCATGTCATAAAATTAGAGAAAAAAATGATCCACAGAGAGTGGCTGATAGATTCAGGAGAGATCCTAGCTTTGCAAGTTCTGTGAACACAATTCCTGATATTTCAAATGTGACTCATGGGTAAATTCACATTGTTCAGTCTGGGCGTAACACAGACAAGCACTATGCTAATTACAATCCTCCTTTCTTGAATTACAACATTGGACTTTTAGCTCTTCTAGCTCGTTTTTTATTTTTGTGATAGCCATCAACTGTGGTAAAGAGACCTTCTGTCTTCAAAAAGTAGGCCTCCAGTGCTGAAACCAAGTCAATCAGAGAACCTCCTTGGTCCTCCTGCTTTATCTCCATAGGCAGGAATTACAAACAAGCATGTTCAGCCAAGAAACTGTAGGAAGATGAGCACTCTGGAGTGGCCCCGGGTTGACGAGCAACTGCAGTGGATATCCAACTAGGACCATTTGTTCAAAGTGTGATGTTTCCCACCACTGTCCAAAGAAAAAAAGGAGGTGGACAAAGTGAAAGTCCTTCCAAGTCTTCCAGGGAAAAGCGTAAGCAGTAATTAGGACATTAAAGATCAAATAGTAGCAAGTGTCCCATGTGGCACTGGCTCGGAAATAAGCCAGGCAAGACAGTCATTGGTACTGGCCAATCTCCAGTGCCTCTGGGTTACAAAATAATTCACGATATTCTCCAAAAACTCCTTGCCAACCATGGAGTATCTTCAATCCAAGAAGTGCCTCTGGCAAGACAGCTTCCTGTGGAAGCAGCCAGCATCCAGAGAACTTCTCTTTCTCCAGCACATTTTAAATTAAAACAGTGGATTGATCTCATCAAGGAGAAGTTCTCCTTCACAACTGGTCTCAAAGCATAGAGAAATTCTGTATTCTAGTGTCAGGGTGAGAACTGAGGAAACCATACAATCCAGCTCCAGATCAGATGTGCCACACATGCAGGGTTGGTGTAAGTGTCAGGGTAAAGATCAGTAAAAATGGTGACTGTAAGAATTCTTCAGAGTCCTTTATCCCACCCCATGTATATGATACAAGTCACAGAGAGGAAAGGGAGAATATAAAATGTATGGAAAAGAGTACACGGCTTAGGCAGGTATATTCACCAAAACCATGCTTCCTTGAGCTGAAGGAAATTCTGGGCTGCGGTGTAAAGGAGAGTAGTCATACTTTGCTCAGTCCTTGTAGGCAAGGACAAACCCTGGTAAATTTAGCCCTTTAAGTTTACAAAAAAATTCAAGCCTGTATGAAAGGCTAGAACAAGTATCTTTTAAGGCACTAAGGTCTAAGCTCAAAGTAGAACAGGTTCTTTCAGTCAGGAAAGAGCAGACAAGCTGGCAATTTGCAGACATGCCAGTGAGACCTTGTTAGACCGTGATCCTCCTGTTTGGGAGAGAGGCTTAGTGGGGACAAAAGGAAGCAACTGTCCCAGCTATGCAGAGCAGCCAGGCAGAAGCAACAAACGTTACTGAAGCACAACAAAGGGCCCTAAAAAGATGTTGTGCCTCCCCCAAGAAAGCTCCCAGGGGACTGGATCAGATGACCCACAGATGCCTCTTCCAATCTAAATTATTCTACTGTCTTGTGACTTTACAACTCCGTGAACATTGGAACCTTTCTCTTCTAATTGGTGTGCAAAGCATTCTACAGACCGGGCTCCTTGCAGTGCCACGACACTTAATAAAGAGAATGAGTTTCTCTCTTTAAAGACTGGGAATACACTATTTACTGAAAAAAACCTGCTGTTTCTGCTGGAATGTTTTCAACAAACTTCAGCCCATTAGAACTTAGCCCAACCTAAGTTTCCAAATCTCAGCAATAAAAATAGGTTATGTATGGCTTTCATGGCACTTGACATATATTCTTCAGAGTTGTAAGTCCAAGGGGAAGCTGCTTCATCTGTTTTATTGCTGTTTGTCTGTTCAATCAAAAGCAGCCATCCCAACCTAAATAGTAGAAAAACTAGGAGGACTCCAGTGGGAATCTTGGTTCTTCCAGTACTGACATTAAATGACTATGCTTCTTCCACTGTGGGAACTTCCTCTGTCCTGCAAGAGAAAATAAAAGATTCAGGAACAAGGAATGATGAATGAAAATCCCATGTCTTCCTACCTGCTCTGAGCACCACAACAAAAACCATTCTTACAGATACACATTCCAGCTGGAACTAGAATTGCACTTCCTTCCACAACGCAGAAGGGAAAATGGTAATGTGCAACTACAGCCCCTCAAAATGCTCCCACCTGGTAAAATTCTGCATATGTGTGATAAGGGACACAACATTTTTTGATTTAAAAGCATCTTCATTTTTTCAGGGGGAACACACTGTCTAGTTTGGAGATTAGCAATCAGATATGAAGCTTTTCACACCTAAGTTGCTACCTGAAGTCTAATCCCAGTGCAAACTGAGGAGCTGTGAACAATAGCTGTTCACTGCCCACATAATATATGTTCAGTTCTCAGGAGTGCCAACAAGGGAGTCATCCTCTTCCACCTGGCCTGGAGAACCACACATTTTTCATCCATGCCACCATGACTTTAAAGCCTATTTCATGTAGCTTTAGCCAGCTCACCTGGATGTTTTCCCATACGTGCCATCTTAAAAGTATCACATTTTAAAAGAAATTGGAAGGAAACCAACACCAGAGATGGTTACAGAGGGATGGATGCTGCTGTCTAGTCTGGAAGTGCTTTCTCCCCAGTCAGTACCAGAACAGCTATTTTAACACCAATATATACACAGAATCCCAAAAGCCTCTGGATGGGGACAGGAATATAACATGTCACCCTGTAAGGGACTTAATTTATTTCCGAATCACAGAATCATAGCATGGTTTGGGTTGGGTTGGAAGGGACCTTCAAGATCACCTGGTTCCAATTCCCCTACCCTGGGCAGGGATACCTGCCACTAGACCAGGCTGCTCAGGGTCCCATCCAACTTGGCATTGAACAGTTCCAGGGATTTGGCTTTTTACTTTGCCCCTGAACACACTACATCCAGGCAATGCCTGTCAAAAGGCGGGTACTCAGCAGCCTCCTCATAACCATGCTGTGCAGAGCACTCCTTGCTCCTTGGCCTGTGTTTGAAAGACAGCAGGCTACAGAAAGCAGAAAACATTCCCTCTCACTCCCTAAACCCCACCTTCTCCCTTGGATGGGAAAGCACAAAGGCAGCTGACTCACCGAGCGGGTCCCTGCGCTGCCTTTGTGCTTCTTGTCCCGAGCTGGGATGATTTCTAAGGAGCGATAACTGGGGGGTTTCTCTTCTGGCCACTCCCGGGACCTGCGGTTCCTTCGCCTGCGGTTTGACACCGGGACATGGATTTGCTCTTCTGAGGAGCTCCACGAGCCCCTGCGAGAAGGAGGGGGGGAGTAGCTGTGCCGCCTCCGGCCCGAGTAATTGCTCCTCCCAGCATGGTGCTCGTATTCTTGCCTTCCCCCGGGCTCCTGCCTCCCACCTCGATGGTGGCTGGAGCGCTCCTTGGTCTCCTCCGGACAGAAACTGCTCTTGCCCCTCTCAGCTTGGCGTGGGGGTGACACATCCCGTCTGGAGTGCTGCAGCCTGCCATTGTATCCACCTGTCCTCTGCCTCTGAGGATGATCCTCTCGCTGCCTGTCCCAGGGCTCCTGGCTGTAGCTGGAATGAGAATCCCCACTGGAAGGCAAGGGCCACCTCCGGTTTTCCCTTCTGTCCTCTGCTGCAGAGTCCCAGGGCCTGGGGGTGTGGGCAGCTCTTTGTGGCCGTGAGGAGCTGCTGCTCCCATGGATGGAGGAGATGTGGTCGGCAAGAGGAGGTGACACGATGTCGGAGCCCAGCGAGGACAGCAAGCTGGGCTGGACAGCCTGCCGCTGGTGGGAGGGCGGCCGCAGCTGGGACATGTTCAGGTTGTGGATTTCAGACTCCAGATAGTCCAAAACACCGTTGTTATGGGAAAGCTGGGCTTGTGGCGGCGCCAGCGGAAGACTGTTCTGCAGAGATACATCTAAGGATAAAAGCACAGGAGAAGACAGCAAGTCAAGAGGAAACACTGAAGAGAAGGCCCCTCTGCGCTCATGATCCTGGCTGAGTTGCTTCTCTTCTCCTGCTGCACCTCACTGCAAGATCTGCACAAGTCTCATCCAGACCAAATGAGGTATGGTGAAGAGTAGTAACTAATAAGCTGCAGCATGATCTAACATGTTTTAGGCAGTACAGAGGTAAGAAGTCCAGTGTACCAGGAAATCTAGTCTGTGTATTTAGAGGAACAATTTTTTTCTGACAGCACTGATACCATATTTTATTTACAAATAATCAGAGAAAGACCATAGTGTTCCCTTCTGCATTTCATTGAACTGGAAGAAGTAATGCAAAAGAAAACGAAAATAATAAAAGAAAATTTTATCTATATGTGCATATACACACATATGTATGTACTGATATAAGCAACAAATGGAGAAGCTAATTCTTCCTGGTTCATTAAGAGTCCTTAATTTTTTTCTGCATGCAGGCTAGATCTGTTGCACAGAAGGCAGTTTGCCCTTAATCATTTGAAGACTAGTTGTTTGATAAGAACTCAAACAAATTGCACCTCACTTGTCATGTCAGTTTTGGCTATAAGGAGTTGACCGTGACCAGCGCAGCAGAACAAAGAGACAGTACCTTCCTCTGCCACACAAAGCAAGATAAGCTGGGTATATTTACCCTGCAGTTGCTGGGATGTAGCACAGATACACCTTAGTTAGTGTTAAACTGCTTCACCCAGCACTGAGCCCAGCAAGACACTCAGGGTAACAGGATGTTTTTATGCACCCAGACAAGTTTATGGTGCGCTGCAGGTGAGGCAGAGCTGTCATTCTGAGACATGAAGTCATGCTAGGAACATCTTTCTTTCTTTTCTGGTAGAGAGGCTAAAGCCTCAATGCTAAACTTCCAGAAGAAGTTACTTGTTTCTCATCCTGATTTCCCTCTGAAATGATACCCATAGTCTCACCTTGTTGCAGCAGAGGGTTCAGCTGGTAAGAGGAAAGTTTTGAGTTCCTGTCACCAGCTCCATGGAACAGGTTGGGTGATAACCAAGGTGCAAGTGCCTGAGCCCGCTTCATGAACTGGTGCCGTTCCAGTACTGAAAAAGAAAAAGAAAGCTTACAGCACCTGTCCAGAGGGCACAGCTTGCAGATCACATACCATTTTGCTTCACACGCTGTAGCCTTTGGATACAGGAGGAAGTGCACAAAATTAAAATCTCTCTCCACCCTATGACAAAGGTAAAACAGAGCACAGAAAATTCCAGTGCAAAGATGGAGATCTTAAAAATAGTACCTAAAACAGAAGAAAAGCTTTACTGCCTAACATTCTGATTCCAGTCCCAGCAACTGGGAACAAATAACACTATGATTAAGTATGCAGCACATATAAGTTAAGACTTCTACTTGCCATGTCCTTATGAGTAGAGCTACAGAAAGGTGGGAAATAATGCTTCATACATCAAGACATGCTCTGTCTCAAAATTCTTTCAGCTCATCACTGGTCCTTTCCCCTTTTGGCTTTGATTTCCCTCTAAATGAGACCTTTCCTTGCCACCATTATGTGGGTTCTGTCCAGATCATATTTTCCACTCTGCACTCAATCATTTTGTCTCTATTTCACAAAGAGGGCACTCAGAGATGCACTGTCCAGCTTTTCCCTTTCTAGTCTTTTGACCACTCTTCTTGTCACTCCGTAATTTACCTCAGAATGACTGCTAAAATTAAATCCCCTAAGACAGTGTGGTCAAAGTGGTGAACAAACTAAATTTCCTGTTCTCAACAGCAATATCCAGTGTGCCACAAGAGCAAACAGTGGAAATTTCTCTACTTCACAGGGCCTCCACCACTGCTAACTCCAGACCCCTATTCATGGGGTCAGACTCCAGTTTCACTTCCCTTTTATCAGCGTTTCTATCTCATCTCCTTAACACAGACAAGCTCACTTGCCTTCAAACCATAGCTCATTGCTGCTTCTTTTGGGGGAATACCTAAAAACATCTCACAGAACCTTATTTCGTCTACCACAAACAATCCAAAATTAAGTTTACAAGCAAGTAAATTCTGCAAGTCCCTGACCTTACAAAGCCTGGTATGTCTATTATTACTGGCTGAAGCTTTTCAGCAACAGCACCCTTAAACATTTCTTTTTTATGGCTTTCCTGGAGTTTCAGAAGTAACAGACTTTTACTGCAGCCTCTTGTCTGGTCAGGCATGAACAAAACATTACACTTCAAGAAACAGATAGGAACATAATTGCCTTTGAGACTTTTACCCCTCTGATCAATCTGGCTGAAGCTGGCTGATGAAATTAAAAGCTATTGGAGGGAAAGAGACAAGGGACAGACAGGCAAGTTGACTGCAAAAGATTTGCTTCTTTAAGAAACAAGGCTACAGCTAAGCTCCAATTAATTCTGTCCCCTGGGTTCACTGCAGTAGGCAGCATTTAGACTGCATGCTCTTTGGGACTGAGCTCTCCACTTTAGGTAGCACTCCAGTTATTAAACATGTCCTCCTTCAGCTGTTTCACTGGATTTATCCAGAGCACCACTTGCAGCAAAAGAGGGATTGACCATGCCTCTCAACACATCCTTCCTTTTCTCCACAGTTCATGATGCTCCACTTAATACCCCACTGCTTAAAACTCCTTCCCCCTCCCCAGTTTGGCTTCAACCAGAGGGAACTACAAAGCTGGAAGCTTCAGGGGTTTTAATCCTAATAATCTGGTATCCTCAAATCTGTGTGGTCTGAGGTAGCAGCTTCCAAGAACTTTGTGTCAAACTTGATTTTTTGTTTTTTGGTCCTAAGGGATATCCTTACAGTTTACGTTTCAAATTTAGAGGATGAGAGAAAGAGTACAAAGAAAAGAGATAAATATAAGGGGAAGGCCTTATCTCTCCCATTCCTCCAGTTATTACTTTGAGAATGTCCTAGAGCCTGCTGAGTGCATGTCCTGGGGTTTTGACCTTGGTCTTTGCCTGAGGAGTAAGAGGTTCATCACCTGTAGGCATACCTGCTTAGTGTTCTCCCTCTTAAGGTAGGAAGGCTGCCACTAGGACCAAAGTCATCCCGTTCCTGTCATTTTCTGATCTCTCCCTATAGCTGAACAAATTCAGAATTAGCCCTGGTCTTCTTTCATTACCATCAGCCCTTCTTCCTTCCCCAGATACTTATACTCTGATTCCCCATCTACAAAACAGAAGTTTTTCTTTTTAAAATGAACATATTTATCTGAGGAAGGTCAGATTCACCCTAATTCCAAAACTCCTACCCTGCTTTGCCATAAAGTTGTGTTGCTCCCTCCACTTAGTCTCTGTTGGAAAAATCTGCTCTTCACCTTTGACAGACTTCAACAGCTGCTGAGCCAATTATAAAAATAAAGTATTTTGCAACTCAGTGAGACCCAGGTGCAAGTATATCCTATTTTTCCCTGATTCATTACTGGAAGAAGTCCACAGCAGAAAAGGAACAATAGGAACAGAGGGAGGTCACACGTATATTTACTCTGGTGGGCTTTTCTCAGAGCTTTCCATGGGGAATGTAATTGGCTTGCTCCTGGGGCATGTCTAATATTTCTGTACATCAATCCTGAATTACTCAAACAATGCACTCCCTTTATTGCTCGTTAATGGCATGATTCACAGCACCCAGGATTATCCTGCCTCACTGGCACCTTGACTATTCAGCAGATCCATGCTGTCCTCTAGTGGCCAACGACGGGGAAGGAAGCACCCACACTCACCCTGTGCTCGTACACAGGTGAGGATTTCTGTCTTCTCCTCAGCTGTGGGGAATGTTACTCCTCAGCTCCCTGTTTTTAAGATGTCGTTTAAAGAACAGACAAGAATCTGTCTTCTTCTGTTTTTGAGTCCAGTTCATTTCTTGAAGTGCAAAAAAAGTAAGTCAGAGGATGAAGTAAAGGATGAAGTAAAGAGGTGTGTTAGCAGAGAGGAGCAGGTACATGGATCCCTTGCAAAGTGGATACAGAGGGAAGGCAGCTTGGATGGAAATTACAGACACAGAATTCAGCATCCAGTCAAGGAGGCCGGACTTGTCTGTATCTTCTCTCATGAACATGGAGAGGTTTAGAGAACCCTGCAAGAATCCCTCCTCCTTAACAGGAGGCAAGAAATAACAGCAGCAGTCTGGAGTGAGCTATAATCTGCAGCACAGAAAAACAGAAAGGAGCTTAAACAAACTCTGAATCTCTTTTGCTGAGAACTAGGAATTCTGGAGGTGTGAGTCTCTCATCTCCATCACCTCTCTCTCCCTTCACAGAAACTGATTTTTCTGACAGATTTCCATAGCCTCCTCAACACACACATTTTACATGACAACCTGTAAAGCCTCCAATGTTTAGTTTTGGTTTTAGCAATAAAAAGGATATTCTGTTCACTCTTTGCAAGGGCTAAGCAGATTCAGCATAAATCTAAAACTCTCACAGCTTATAAACACCCAAGCTATATTAAATAGCTGTTTCGAAGTTAAAGCTAAACCTGAACTAGAGCTCCTTGTTCATAAATCTTCTCCTTGTAGCATCTGGGGAAAAACCTGGTGATTTCAATGATAAATAAACAGTATTTTGTTACTGCCACACTGTGTAAGCTTCAGGGAGACTAGTCTACTTGTTGCCAACCAATTTCAGTTATAGGAATGCAGAGGTTATATGAACTTAACAACCAAAATTCAAACAGGGTCTTATTAAAAGAACAGGGTCTAGCTGCAGAAACTTTAGGACCGATAAAAGCAAACACAACAAAGTTTCTTGTGACCCTCAAAACTTCAGAATGCACTTGCAAGGCTGACCATCAAGAGAGACCATCTTTCTCCACTTTCTTCTCACTCCCTTCCCCAAAGAAAACCAAACCTTTTTTTACTAGAAGGAATAGCTCTGAAGAAAACATCCAGATAAAAAAAAAAAAAAAACCAACCAATTTTTATGTAATTCTTCTCAGAGCAAAATACTTGAAAGTAAGGCTAGTTTGGAGACTAGTACCAAGTCATTTTCTTGCCTTTCTCACAGGCACGGGCATATGAACAAGAAGACAGGAAAGATAAGTCCTGAGCTACAAGGGAACTGATTGTACCCTGGATGGTGTGAGAGAAGCTGGTAACAAGGTGTGTGTGAGGAGAAACTTCTGATAGTTGGACACAGAGGAGCAAGATAGCTTCCATGTATCTGAGATCCCCTCCTCTAATTTCAGATTAGCTGGTCTTGGAGGACACACTGGGCAAAGAAATCTTGCAGTTTATATGGATGATAAACAAAAGGGAGAAAGTGGAGCTCAGCCAGCTCCCAGCAAAGTTTTTGTCTTGACAGAAGCCATAAATGGAAGCACATTTGCTTGAATCTCACCTTTCTGATTACAGCAGCACCGTCTTGGACAGCAGCCACACTGGATGTGGCAGCAGCAATACTGGGGGCAGCACTGGCACCAGCAGATCCCGATCAGCAGAAGGAGGAGGAGGCCACCAAGAACGATGAGGAGTACCGTGAGCCAGTCTGTGGGGAAAAAAGGAGAGAGAAAAAGGATTGATCCTGATGTATCTGGCCATGGTATCTCACTGAGTACCTCTCCACTGCTGGAGACGTCTCGGGGTGGAGGAGAAGGTATCTTGGAAACAAAGCACAGGCACTTACGGAGAACAATCAGCTTAACTTCTTTGTCCGCATCGCCTGAGGTATCTCCTGGTGCTTCCACAGCGCAGTAGTACACGCCATGGTCCCACCACATGACCTCACTGATGACAAGGTCAGCTCCTGTGGGACAGGAACTGAGAGGTCAGTGGGCTATCTGTAACTGACAGACACCTACTCCAGGCTCTACCTGAAAAGAGCCCTCTGCCTGCAGGAGATACAGAGGACTGCATCTCCTCTCTTCCCAAGCACAGCCATTGGAATTGCTGACCTGAGAATTCCTACAAACAGCATTCACTGCCAGACCATGTTTTCTGCATTGCTGGAAGCCAAGCCTACTGGTTTTGGAACACAGATCACTGTTCCTTTTAGGTCAGCAATTCCAATGGCTCCTCTGCCAGGAGCAGTATCTACTGCTCCACGGACAACAGCGAACACACCTGGACAATTATGCAGTACTTGGAAGAATTAACTGTTTTCTAGCCTCTGAGCTCCTCAGCTGTTGCGCTCTTCAGCAAAATGCTCTGCCATTCTCAGCTCAGCCTGAGGTTGTGGTGCCTCCAACAGCCTCAGGCCAGCTGGGAACAGGGCCCTTCACTGCCCTTACTCCATTACCACGTGCTACAGGTGAAGCTACAGGTGACATTAGCCATGTTTATGCTTCTCTTCACTTAGCAGACTCAGATACTGTACAGTTCCTGAGTTCTCTGCCTGCCTGGGAGGTCACTCACGGTTCTGGATGGTGATCTTTCGCTGCTGGTAGTCGATGCCCAGCACAGGGTCCTTCTGCCCAAACTTCTGGATGACAATGCGCACCTTCCGCTGGCTGTCATTGCAGTCGTTAGCGGGGTCCTGGCCAAGGGCTAAGCCAGCCTGGTATGCTACAAACACACATCACCAGAGATGTCAAAAGTTATTTCAAAAGACCAATTTCTATCTTCTTGTGAGCAGCAGAGAAATTCTTAAGTACATTGTGCGCAATTGCTTTGGTTTAGCAATACAAACCATGGCTTCAAACCAGTAAGTTGCTTTGGAGTACTCAAAAACAAACAGAGGTAGAGCCACAGGAATGGCAGAGATTTTGAGAATGTGGGAGCTGCAAAGATGCCTCCTGTACTCACAACTGAAAGAACAACAGTAGAAAGAAGCTAATGGTGATAGGCTGGAAGGCAGCCACTAGTATGAAGCTGAAAGGAAAAAAGTCATAAAACACCCAGAAGTACTAGAACTAAAACAAAAGGATGTTTTATCTACCAAGCAGAATCTCCAGACATACGTGAACTACTCTATGGAGTGTCTCCCTTTCCCTCCTGTATCCCATTACATGTTGTGGAACTCATAAAGACAGAAAATAATCCATCATCTGATTCCAGCTAAGGATTAAATGTAAACACACACAAGAGAATTAATGGAGGACTAGAGGTAATTTCTGTACAATACTCTTCTGACAGACATCATAAACCAACATGAATTTCCAAGTATTTATGAGCTGAGATTTGGGGAAACGACTGATTCAGTCAGCATTTTCTGTATAGAGCTCACAGTGAAGGGAGATGAGGACAAAGCTTGTCAAAGGCTCTTGCACTGCTATACCTAAAATGGAGCATGAAGTCCCTTTTGGGGACTTTTAGCTTGGGCCTGGGCTAAAAGTACTCACATCTTGCTGGGATTAGCTGAGCCAGGGACCCACCTGCTTGGGGACTAGGCTGTAGAGCACTTGGTAACATGCCTACCCAAGCCCTCCAGACTGCACAAAAGAGAGTTTGGGCTCCAAGTACGCACTGTGAGCTCAGTTCTAAGTGTACAGTTATGCTGTGGCAGGCTGCCTAAACAATCTGCAGGGTTTACAAACAGTAGAACAGGGCAGAATAGTTCAGTTGGTGGGGATGTAGAAACGTTATCTACTCCAACTGTCTCATCACTTCCTGATTGACTAAAATGTAAAGCAGTATACTACTGATGTAGTATTGAGCCATTCCCACACATCCTGTCACTGGATACTGGGAGAGGAGATCAGCACTCCCTCTTCACTTCCCACTCTCAAGAGACTGTAGAGAGCAATGAGGTCACACCACAGTCTCCTTTTTCCTGAGCTAGACAAGCCCAAAGTTTTTAGCTGCTCCTCTCAGGATGTGTCTTTCCAGGCCTTTTATCAGCTTTGCTGCCCTCCTCTGGATGCATTCATGTACCTTAATACCCTAAAATCCTGGGACCCAGAACCACATACAGTACTCCAGGTGAGGCCACACCAACACCAAACATAGAGGGATCCTCACCTTTTTGGACCTAGTGGTTATCCTGGGATGCAGTTTGTGTACCATATTAAACACCCCTGAATTAAGGCTGCCCGCAGCAGAACGTCTGCACGTGAAGTGCTCCCACCACTACTAAATGTTATTACTTAGAAGCCTTCATGCCCTTCAAAATGCATGTGTTTCTTTTATTTCCTAAAATCAGTAACAGCTGGTCACAGGTATCCAGCTCCAACCACGGGTCCCCCATGGAATCCTAAAGCCCACTTGTTGCAGGGCCCTTGCTTTCAAACATGCTGAAGTATAAGATGGGGCTGCCAAGACCGACTTGTGTTAACCACAGCTGAACTAGTCTGTATTCTGAATCAATGACAAGGAGGTCAAAAGAGCTGCTTTGGATGGGATTTCTACAATCTCAGAAGGCCTTGACATTTCAAAGGAAATCACAGACATGACCTGCATTTCCTTGGAGTGCAGGGAAATGCCACCACCTGGTTTTTGCATAAGAAGGTGTCAAAAGCCTGTACTACCCCAGTGAGTCTACCTTCCCCTTTCTTCCCACTTGGAGGGGGATTCCTTGGAAGACGAGCCTGACACTTACAGGCTGAGTAGTAGTCAAAGATGGGGTCCTTGCAGAAAGACTTGTAGCGCCAGGTCACCACCACGTCTTGCAGCTGTGCCGAGGTGCTGTAGTCACACTTGAGGATGACAGTGGCAAATAAGGTGGTGTAACGCTCGACATCCTGCACTGTCACCAGGAGTGAGAGGCAACCTGCCAACAAGAACACAGGAGGCCATCAGCCCACAGACTCCTCAGGCCTCCCATCACACCAGCTGCACCAGACCAATGACCCAAGTACATCTCCTCTGGCCCCATCCAGGACTGTGCCTACAGACCTCCCAGCCCTTCTGGTGAAGTCATCCAGGGTTACAAACCCCGGTTAGAACATGAGCCCCATCTTTCCCTGACAGAAGAAAGCTTCATTGGCCCACCTTATGGACTAAATTATTTTCTCCAGAGCATGAGTAGGCATTATGCAGCACAACACTCTGTGTTCTCCTTCTACATGGGGAAAGCTCTCCCAGAAGCACATGCCACTCCCTTGGCTTTTAATCCTAATCAGAAAAGTTCTGCAGGGCCATATGTTTGTATAAACACCAAATGAATTTTATCAAGGTCTTGCTCAGACACTCATCAGAATGTTATCTAGTGGTGACCAGCATTAAGCCAATACAACTTTCAGGCTGTAGCACTGTAGTTAATTGTTTATCACCACTTCAGAACAGCACACATCAATTACCCCCATTTTTCCTTTTAAATTAAGCTATCCTTATGTATTTGTTATATACTCATCCTAACAATCTCCACAGCACTTTCCATCCAAGCAGCTTCACACACTCACAGGGAGGTTTTACAACATTTCTCATAAGCTATGCTGTAGTTCAGCTATATTCCAGAAACATCTTTATCTTATTTAAACTTTGATAGTACAGTAAGTTGTGCTTGTCATTAACAATAGCAAACTTATCACCAGTTGCCTTTGATAAGGGAATACAAACAGTGCAGGGCAAGTGTGGGATGCCCTGTTTGGAATACATGCCAGAGAACCAGACAGAGATTGCAGTGCTGTACTAATTGCTTCTTAACTGTGGAGCATGACAGCAGGAATGAAAGGAAGGAAAGTGGGATGCTGGAAGGGACCAACTGTACAGGCCTCCATGAACCAACACTTGATTTTTATCATATATTCAAAGATTTCCCCTTTAGTCCACGTTTTCAGGATGAGAGCAAGAGAACAAGTTGCTACTACTATGTAGCAACATCTGGACCAAACTGCAAACATCATTCTTTGTCAAGCATCATTCAGTGATGCCACCTTAGGCTGCCACCTCCACGCTACATTCCAGACAAATATGAGCTCACACAGTTTCCACACTGTGGAAAAGATGCTGTAGAGGTGCATGCTGCCTCAAAAAGTCATTCTGCAGTAGGATATTATCAATGCTTGCTCAGTTTCTGGTTTGAAATGTGACTCCTCATCAGCCAACTGAAAGCACAGGCAGAGCAAACTCACTTGCCTTAAGAATACCACACAAACACAGAGAGAGCCAGGGAAACCCCTGAATCCAAGGCTTTTCTGAAAAATAAGATATACACACATGCACTTAAACACAGAAAAAACAGCAGCTCTGCAAACCTCTAGATAAAACAAGTTTTTACAATGCTGTGGCACAGCAAGGTCCAGACTGCTGACAGATGCTCTTATTTAAAAGCACTGTTATTCAACACAACTCGTTTCAGCTTTCATTGTCAAATAGCTGACTCTGGGGGTCTAAATGCAGAAAATCACAAGAAACAAATTCAAACTCTCAAGACTGGCAAAACCTTGATCTCAGTGTCAATTAAATGAAACCCCATATGAATTCTGACTTGTCAAGGCTCATGGGAATAGAACATTTTCCATGGATTTCCTACAACAGAATCTCTCTGGCAATAATAAAACATTCAAAATCACTGTGTGCTTTTGACAAATAAAACCCACATCTCTTTATAGAAGGGATGCTTTCTTATTACCTCTTTTCTGCAAAACAGCCAGAGTTGAAGCTTAAGTTCCTTATTTTCTAAAGAGGTAGAAAACCTGCTGTTCCTCCCCAGCAAACAGTCAGATGTTGCTGCATGTCCAATTTTCTCATTAACCTCCTCCAAGAAAACTGAAAAGTCGTGAAATGTTGCAAGGCTAGTTCCTAACCTTGGACTGCATTACTCCACTGCAGGACACTACATTTCTTATCCGGGTTGGAAAGAACAAATATGGACACCACCAATCTAGTAAATTCTGGGTACATCTATGGCTTTGCAGTGAAGACACGAACCTCTGGAACCACTGTAGCCAAGTTTTGGCTAGAGCATCTCCCAGGAACACAGCTGTCAAGCAAGTCAACAAACAAGCACACCCTCCATACTTTTTTGCTTCCTTCACTGGTTCTCCGTGAAAAACCGAACTTCAGTATTTAAAGCCAGATCACCAGCCAAGACCCAGGCATCCAAGAGGCGAAACAATCACTTTATTTCCAAGAGGAGGTTAGAAGATGTCAGGCGACCCGCAAGGTTGGCAGAGAGAACTCTGCTGGCTGAAGGCCGCCCGTGGGCAGAGAGGTGAGCTCCTGCTCCCCACACGAGCAGGTGCCCAGCAGGTGCAGCAGCACTGCAGCGACCCCAGAAACCCCCAAGAGGCTGAGGCTGCTGAACCGGCAGCAAAAGCGCGGGTGGGCGCTTGCGAGAGGCCAAAGGGGATCCCCCCGCGTCCGTGCCCAGCGCCCGGGTCCCAGCCGAGCTGGCCGCATGCGACCGATACCAGAGGCTGCCAGGAAGCGGGAGGCCACTTCCTCCTAGGAGAGAGGTCAGCCGCACCTTTCGGGAGCGAAACTCGTCTCCGCACGGCTCCCTGCCGAGCTCGGGAGAGCCCCGCGGGCGGGANGCCATGGCGCGCTCTCCTCCTCCTCCTCCTCCTCCTCCGCCCGGGGACGTCGCGCCCACTGTCCCTCCCCTTCCGTGGCACCTGTCCTTGGGCCGGGCGCTGCCGCCGGCTGCAGTCCCCTCCCTCTGTACCTGCACCCTCCTCCGGAACGCCAGACAAAATACCAGCCGGCATCTTCAAGAACTGCTTTTAATATATATATGTAAAATGAAAAAAATATATTCCAAAGCATGTATTTGTTGTATCAATATAAAAGTAATCTATCTATCTATCTGTCCTGAGCACAGAGGTGTATGGGAAGTTACCCGACCTGCGCCGCCCGGGGCAGCGCGCCCCAAGCGAGAGGCGCACGGGAGCGCACGCTGAAGACTGCGGCGGGAAGAACGTCTGGGGAATTCACGGAATCACAGAATCGAATCGGTTGGAAAAGACTTCCGAGATCATCCAGTTCAGTCTGTGACCGAACACCGTCGTGTCAACTAGGGCACTGAGTGCCTCGTCCAGTCTTTCCTTAAACACCTCCGGGGACGGTGACTCCATCACCTCCCTGGGCAGCCCATTCCAATATCTAATCATCCCTTCTGTGAAGAAATTCTTCCTAATGTGCGACCCAAACCTCCTGTGGCGCAGATCAAGACTGTCTCCTCTAGACCTGCCGCCAAATTAACTTTCCCGCTGAGTTCCTAAAGGACCACAACCGTGGCCAAAGCAGAGGTTACTTTAAAGAAAAAACCCGAACGACCCAAAGTAAAACAACCACCAGCCCCTGCAATTGGCCCGGTAGCGCCGCGGACCCGCCCGCTGGCTGCGCTCCCGCCGCC
>VYXD01004746.1:132640-204987 GCA_013397195.1 Hylia prasina | reverse complement strand
CGGGCCCGCGGGTGCCGTGGGTTGTTCCCGGTAGCTCCGCTCCTCACGCCCCCGCAGCCTCTGTGCCCCGCGGGGCCCCTCTGTGCCCTCTGTGCCCGCACCCTCCCCATGGCCCCGCTGAGGCTCCCTCCCCTGCCCGCCCTGCGGAGCGCCAGGTGTCCCTTGCCTGCCCTCTGCTATCCCCGCTGAACAGGAATGAATGTCCTGCAGCAGGGATAGACCGTCCCGTATTTCATCTGAAATGTGGGACTTGTTGGGTTTTCTTTGCCATGTGTGAGGCAGTTAGAAAGCTTCATTGGCGCATTTGTCTGTTGCATTGTCTGTTGCATTTCCTCTCATTCTCATTTTTATGATTTTTCGTTACCTTGTAAGTTAATAAGTAACTGGTGATGTCACCTGCTTTTATTTCTGCTTAGTAAAAACTTGGTAACCTTTATTCACAGGGCAGGCTTTAATAGACTTGAAACTTTTGCTTGCATGTGGTGGAGCTAGGATACGTGGATCGTACAGAGGGCTACTTTAGGTGTGAGATTGTAAATTAGATTTATTTCTCCTAGAAACAGGAAAATACTTCGCATGTGTGCAACATAGTAATAGTGAGGAGAGCAGTCGAAGGGCTCCTCTATGTCTTTTCTCTGATGAGGGAGAAGAGAGACAATGGGGGCTATGATGATTTGTCTAGATCCTGCTTTGAACTTTTATCCTTGTTGTCTCTGTCTCTGACTAGTAAATAATTGATATACTTAACTGCTGTGAGAATTGATATCTTCTGTTATTCTCCTTGCTCTCAAGTCTTCTAGCTGTTTTAAGAGCTGCCATATTCTCTAGTACTTTTTTTTTGTCCCCTTGGGATCTTGGTTGATTGCCTAAACTGACTTTTATTACTAATTTTCTAGTGCTGATGGATAATGATATACAGACTGCACTGGTTTCTATGCCTGATTGACACTTGGATATTTTTCTTTCTGTATATAAACAGTACAAGACTTTATTTTTTTTTTAATGAAAGTAAGATTCGCAAGACTCTCCTGTTTGCCCATTTTACACTCATCAGCCCCCCAGTAAATTGCTTATGTACTCTGAAGTGGTCTGAAGGCAAAAAGGAATGCTGGGAGAGATGTTTGATGGTCTGTCCTTTTTCGAAAAGGAATGAAAGATTCAGACAGAGGTGCTGAGGAGACCATAATTGACAGTGTGTTGAAGAAACAGGACTTGGCAGATGGGAAGAAACCTGACACATCCAAAGCAGAGCTAGACTTGAAGAAGATGCCTCACTCTGGTAGAGATGATCAGTACGGAGTTCCTTGTGGCAGACACCCCTCACGATACCCAAATGCTGCAGCTGTGTTTTAGACCAGTGCTACCCTCTTTCTGGTCAGAAAGAGCAGAGAGTGCAGCCTGGAAGGTTCACAGTGCTAAGAGGAGTCAGGGGTGGGAGTCCTGGGACAAACTGAGTTCCTTCATGTGGAATAAAAACAACTAAAGGAATAACACAATCTCTCCTGAAGGAAAGACCAAGTGTCTTTTTTTTTTGTTTTGTTTGTTTGGTTGGTTTTTTCATTTTTGTTTTTGTTTTGTTTTGGTGGGGGGTTTTTTGTTTCCAAAGCTCACCAGTGGGCAAAGCTTTTCCACAAAAAACCTGACACATTTTAGAATGAACCAAAAAAAATACAACATTTTAGAAGAAAAAAAAAAAAAAAAAAAAAAAAGAATCCTGCAGAAGCAGCAAAATATAGAGGTTTTTTTAATCTCTTGCTTCTTGCCAGTACTTATAGCACTGCAGTTTTATTCTGCAGTAATTGTTCCCTATTTCTATATAAACTGAATTAGTGGTCAGAACTGATGATCACTCTTCTGTGGATATAAAAGCTGATAGGAGATATCATTTAAGCACACAAACAGTTAATGGTGGGGCACAGACAGCTTAAAATAACTGTTAGATATGTTCTGTTTTCTAAAGTAAAACTGTAGGCTGCATTTGATCATTATTTAATTTCACGTATTTTATGCAGTTGAAGTGTCAGTCACAGGGTTTATGAAGGCAAGAACTGCATTTATGAGGCTTGCACTTTCAAACATCTTTTTTTTCTGGAGAGAAGAAAAGTGTAGGATGACAAAATAGAAAGAAAATGGTGTCATCTCACCGAATTTGTTTACGTGTTAGCAAGTAAGCACCCATTTGATTTAATTATGCTGTACTTTGAATAAATGAAACGATTGTCTGAGATGAGAAATCACTTAATGTCCAGATTTACTAGAATTTTTGAGAGACTTCCATATATAAAGATTCTGTGAAGCAGCAAAATTGACAGAAATTTTAGTTTTGAAATAACTGAAGTAATGTACCTGAATGAACACATTTCTCCATTCTGTGGCTTTTGAGAACATAGCTAAGAAAAAGGCAATTTGAAAGAAAATGGAACTTTGCTAAAGTTCCCAGTTTGTTGCACTGTCCACTGAAACAAGGATAACCTGAATTCAATCCTTATTTGGAATGAGTTCCTGAGTTCTTGGAAATGATGAAACTGATGTGGATGTGGTACACTATTTCAAGTCAGTGCCTTGATTTACTAGGATTAGGAGGAACATATAGTGCTCTAGTCAGACATTGGCAGAAAAATTATGATTGCTAACTTGTTTTTTTTTCTCACTAGACTTGTCACACCAGTTCTACTTGCCACAGTCTCAGTTTTCGGTATCAAAAGGCTTAAATCTTTCTGATTTAGGAAATCTGCCTCAAAAAAACCTGCCAACTCCCCCCCACCAGGAAAATAAAATAAACTTTCAGAGGGATGAATGCCTTTTTCATGGTGGGCCTGCACAAGAGTTTTCTGGATCAGCCCACTCATGAAACCCAGAATCTGCAGCCAAAGTAGAGACATTACCCCCTTGAGCCTCTTCTGGGTCCTTAAATTCAAAATTTGCTTTGGCACAGTGCTTGAATGCCATCACAAAATGTGCACAGTGGACATTGCAGTATCTTTCTTTAACTAGAACCCAGATATCAACGCAAGCAGAAATGTTCATATCCTCTTTCAGCCTAAAGCACTTTCCAGATAGGAATTAATTTATAATGAAAACTATGATAGTCTTAATTTTTAGAAGATAAATGACTGCTAATTAGTTACAATAATTTGAAATCTTATAGCTCTTTTCTCTGTGGATATCAAAACACTTCACTAAGATGGGTAAGTATTATTATCTAATTTTTCACAGGAGATAACTGATACAGCCAGAGGTGCAATGGCTGATACAAATTGTACACATCATTACTGGGTTTGGAATTAGAATTCAGGTCTCTGAACACTCCACTATCTATTTATGCAAATAGTCTATAACTATTTCTTCAACTTCAGTGATATCAGTTGTGTTACCCCATTAAAAACCCAAGAATTTAATTTAAATATATTGAGATACATTGCAATTGTTTTTGTTTTCTAAATGTAAAACTTTCTGCTTGTCTATTTTCAAGTTTTTTCTTAGCACTCTTAAGGGATAAAAGCTCATTTGTAATTCTTGTGTGAAATTATGCAGGAAAGTCAGATTCTGGCAGATACTCAGGACTTTCGGATGAAGGTTAGCGACATAACAACAAGAGTGATATAGCTGAAATATTTCTTTATCCTCCTTGTCCTTCTCATGGGTGGCATTATGTTAGGACACTTTACCTTTCCTGAAATATTAGAAAAGCCTGAAATTCCTCAAAATATTTTTTTCAAACGGATTCTGACCCAAAGCTGGAGACAGGAAATGCATTTTTAGGGACTTCTTAGTGGTATCAAAGTCATGATTTTTACAAATGAAGAGAGACTTGCTTGCATCCTGCCCATATTTCTTATTCTGAGTATTCATGTTTCTTTAGATACAACTTCTGAATTTTCTGATTTTGGATAGTTTTTTAATGCTGTAATATTGATACAAAGTTGCTCCAGTGTGCATTTTAAGGTGTATCATTTGGAAATGAAGAACACATATGAAATCAAAAGGCAGGAAAAAAATAGAGTCAGAGAATTGCTTATACATTTTTGCTTCTTTTTGAGACTTTTGTAAAAATGTGTTTGGTTTTTATATGACACATTTTGACCTTTTCCACTTTAGAGGACAATAGTAACTAGTGAAAATTGTAGCACCCTGAAAAAGATGGTCTGAAAGATGAAAGTCATGTGAAGGAGGGGTGTTATTAAGTTGTTTAATTTTTTAAAAAAATGGTATTAACTTTTAAAATGTTTCCCGTTATCATAAAATGTTTTGAAGAAAACCATTTTTTCTTAAAGATTCATTTTTCTTGCTTTTCCATTCAAGATATTAGGTGATCTCAGAATGTCTATCTCTGGATATTTTTGTGATGTCCACCACAAAGGTGAAGGCATAGCCTTGTTGTCTCACAAGCAGATGTCATCCCAGTATATTAAAGAGAAGCTTTTTAAGCTTTTAAATTTAAATTTAAATCATGTCAGTTCCCACCATTACACAGTGTTTAGATGGAAGTCTTGCTGTAGCAATTTATTCAGAGCCTGGAGTCCTAAAACCCGAGCCAATTAATTTACTATAAAGTAGGACATATCTTTGGGTTATCCATATTTGTGCACAGGCAGAAGACAAATAGCATCTTTGGGATTCTCAAGGCATTGGAGAGGAAATTAAAATGGTCTAAATGGCAAATAAAGGCAACAATACTGAAGGTTTGTCTTTACCATTGCCAGGGAGAGAGGACATCCATCTTTTCCAATGGAACAGGAACCAGCAGAAGATGCACAGGCAGATCCCAGTGGTGAGTATTTCCCCGTTATATCATGATTTGAGTACTGAACCTGGAGTAACTTGTGGCTTCTTCCACCACTCACCCCTTTCTTACTTCATCTCCAGTTCCTGTTCTTGGTGTTACCAAGTTTTATTTTTACTCTGGTCATAGTGAAGTTCTGGACTAAGCACTGTGCCTCCTGTTCCTGCTGTGCCTCAGCTCTCAAAGTCCCTCCCTTAAATTTTTTGCTGCTTAGACCTATCTCAGTAGCTAATACTGCAATCAGGTTTTTAACTCCACCAGACTCTTTCAGTCAGAGGCCAGTATTTTTCTTTTTAACATATTTTTCGTCTTGAAATGCCTGTCCAGCGTCTATTTTGGGTGTCCTGCCTGTCATCTAACACACTAGATCCAGGTAGCATGAATAACAAATCCACTTTAGAAGGATTTTTCGATGCATTGCTGCCTTACTTTTAGCATTTGCTTGACCTTCCTATTACACCTTTTTTTCTGTTATAGGATGTATTTGTTTCTTTCCTTCCCCTAAGGGGAAGGAAAATCACTGTTTTTTGTAAGCAAATTTCTCCTTACACTTAATGCTAAACAACAGGAAGTCTGCTGTTTGACAGAGGAGATTTTCTTACTACTACAGAACTATGTATTTATTTAATATGACATGTATGAGCAAATTAGTCAAAGGAATTCATACCTAAGAGGGTGATCCCAGTTATACTTTGTAAAAGAAAACAAAACTAGTGTTTCAAAGGAATCACCAGCTGCAGAGGAACAGGAGGAAGAAGGGGAGCATGTGGATCAGACATTGAGAGCATTGCTGAGAACTGGTGTCTGCTGAGGAGATGTTGGCACAAATTTAAAACCCCTAGTACTTTCTAGTTTTCATTGGTTTAACTGTTATTATTAGGAACAGCTTAACAACCTCAGACTGTAATCAGTTACAGTGATTGAGTATTTCTGCTCCCTTTCAGTGGGCTTAGCTTTGCTCTTTGCCTGGCTGGTCTCTGACCCCTTTGCTTATTTCTCATGTCTCACCTAGGAGAGAAAACAGTCAGGACAGCATGAAATGCTTACAAAATAGATTTAACCTGAGAGAACCAAATGGAAACTACTTTTAACCATTGCTGATGACTAGTTGGAAGTCAAGTGGACAGTATTGTGCATTGCAATCCAGTGAGAAACTACACTGGGTCACACATTAGCAGTTTGCTTTCTTGAGGACAGTGGTGTCTTCTGGTAGTCCATTAGATGTGGTTTTAATAATTGTTTTGTGTAACAATGTGCATTCAATAGCTACTGAAAAGAGACACTTCAAAATTTGTTTGGTTCCTAAAGTGGAGACTAAATATCAAGGAAACCTCAACTGAACTGCTTTGGCAAATCTTAAAGTTTTAAAACCAGTATTATTCAAATGGTCTCAAAATGTTTCTTGTTTGAATTCTTCAGTTTTGAATATTTACAGTGAAGTTTTTAAAAGCCTGGGGGAGTATTTGTTGCAGACTGTTCCAGGACAAGTAGCTACTAAGGCATGGGACCTTTGTTTTGAGCTATGAAATATTGATTGGTCTGTCAAAGGGGGCAAAGAATTGTGACTCCTTCCCTTTTATGGTTAGGTGCAAATATCAGCAACTAACCCAAAACTTATGGTGGATATAAATTTCTGTTATGTTCCCACTTCTGAGGTGCAGAAGGCAGTTTGGACGAACAAGATAGTAGTCAAGTATCCTCCAAATCACAGAAAAAGCCTGAGGCAAAAAGGAGAATCCCAGAAACCTTCTTCTACTCATATCAAGATGTATATTCAGGACCATACGCCACTGACGACACTGATATACCCACCGACCTTCTTACTTTGAAGTATCCTTTCTGCTGAGCTTGTACAAATTCAAAGCTAATGATATTTAATATATGCTTTCAAGATTGTATTGGTCAAATTTGGAGTAGCCTATGTGGCATTAGTGGGATGCCTTTGGTTGAGACAGGTAAAAATCCTGGCCAGCTATGGTTCTGGGTGAATTTAATCTTAAGTGTTGTCTCAACAGCATAAACATTTCTTACTGGGTGTAGTGCTTGCTGGCATTACACGTACTCCTGTAGAACTAGATCATGGAGAAGACTGAGGTAAGAATATGACCTGCAAAGCTCTCCCTTTCTCTGTAGCCACATTGGTGTTCCCCAAGAAGCTGAGGAGAGGGCAGAAGAGCTCCTGTGTCCCTCGTAAGGGAGAAGTGGGAAAGGAACCAGGTAGATTTGTATTCTGGTGCTTGGAAGAGCTAAACTAGTAGAATGAAGGAAGTGATGCCCATCAGTTAAGAGCTACAATAAACTCTTTGGTAGGTATGGTAAAATAGGGTAGGATATGATATGTGGCTTTCATATATGCTGATGGTTTTCTCTGCAGACACAGTTCAGTTGCTGTTGAAGACTGGATTCTCCCTTTTTTACATCTGCCTGTAAACAATTAAGGGAACTTGAAAACTTGCTTGGTTTGATCTCTTATCTATAGAACAGTTCCTGGTAATCTGATGCAAATATTTTACATTTTGTCTGAAAAGGGAACACAGACAAAATATGAATTTCTTGCAGCTCCAAGTGATCCAGTAGAAGCAAGAGTTGTACCCATAGTGGAGATGAAAAGATGGGATAAAAACTTTAGAAGGCCTTTACTTGTGCCTTCCTTTGAGTTATAGAGTCAGGACATGTTTTACTTTCACTGTATACTGAAAAAAATTATCTCCTGCCACCAGGCTTAGTCACTAGTTTCAGTATTCCCATTTCAGTTTCTGTTTAAGCATTTCTATCCACTTAGTAAACTGTCTAGAAAGCCAGTATCTAATCTTTTCCTTATTGGACTGTTCCCAGACATTCTTTTGGATATGACTGTACCAGACCAGTAAACCTGATGATAATGGATAGAAATACTGTGGGGTATATTGCAGGCAACCAGGTCGTGCTCCAGAACCTGAGAACTAAGTATCAGAAATTTGTCCGGAGCAGCTGTGGCGGTGGAATTGGGTTTATCACAGTATGGCTTTTGTTTCTTGTTTAAGAACATTAGTAGCTTTCTAGGGAAAAATGTTTGCTTGGTTGTGGTTACCAGATATGAGAGACTTAAACAGTTGCTCATGCATATACATAAGAAAGTATGGTATTGATTAAAGGAATGTGTGGACCATGCAGCATGGGCTTCTCATCCCATCAATTTAATTGTCAGAGAACAAGTTAGAACACCTTAGTTCAAGGCTCAGCTACCTAAAAGGACTGACAAGTCCAGCTGGGATTAATTTTTAGCACTTTTACATTATTATTTAGATCTTTTGGCTCACAGCAATTCTTTTATTTTTTTCAACACTTCATCTACCCTAATCACAACTGATACTAATATAGAGTCCAATTGCAATTAAAATTTAGAATCAAGCTCCCACACAAATGAAGAGAAACAGTATCTGGTTTCACTCTAACAAACTTATCAAGAGCTTGGAGTCTCAAGTTCTGTCTCTGAATTTGAAGCACCTTGCCCTGTGAAAGCTCTGCCATCTCTCAGTTTTATTGCACATGAGCAAGGCTTTCAGACTACCAGCCTCAGACTGTCCTGCTTCATCATAAGCAGCCTTTTCTGGGGAATCAGTGTACATTTTTACACCTTCAGAGTAGTGTCATTTAGGATGGCTTTTCTGCAGCTGTCTGCTGAAGTAGATGGCTGCTGACACAAATGCTGCTATGAAAAGATTAGCTAGTGGGTTGAGTGAGGTAGGAATAATAAAAGGATGCATCAGAAAGCAGATTGTTTCACCGTTTGTCATGATTCCGCAATGTATGTGTGCATAGTGGCTTCATTCCCTTGTTCAGAATAAACACACAGAACAATGCAATCTAGTATTTATGGCAGTATGTTTTGGCTAATGAGTGAACACAATAAGTCAATAACTAGTGGGATAAAAGGAAAGATGTTATTACAGCATGCTGCAGGATTTCTGCTTTTTCAAGGCACACCCGAATAAGGACTACTTTGCAGTAGGAGAAAAAGGAAAGAAGCCAAACATTGTCATCTACACATACCCTTCAGTGAGGCCCTACAGAATACTGAAAGGTAGTGTAAAAAGTTCTATTTTCATTTTATACAGATGGACTAGTGTTTAAAGATCCCAGCAGATGGAGTAGCAGATCATTTTCAGTTTAGAAGGAAATAGAATATTTTGGTTCTTCACAGCAGAAATAGAAAACACTGGTTTCAAGCTTTTTCATTACTGCATGGGAGGGAACTTCTATATGATAGAAATAGCCAACCTAAAGCCATTACCTATTGGAAAAAAAAAAAAATCTGTGAAAGTTGAGCTCCCTCTGAGTAGATTTTTGTGTTTCTACCTCTTTCCTGTGATTGTGTACTGGGGCTTGTACATTTCTTTAGGTGGAACAGAGGTAGCCTATGTTTTTGGTGATTTCAACCGTACTGGCACTTTGCTGGCCAGTGTTGGGAGCAGCCCTGACTACATGTTGACTGTCTGGGACTGGAAACAAGAGGAGACTCTGTTGAGGGCAAAAGCTTTTGCACAGGATGTGTACAAGGTCATGTTTTCTGCTGAGAATGAAGAGCATCTAACTACAGCTGGATCAGGACACATCAGGTAGGTTTGCTGATCAGGATTGATGCATAACACCTCTGCAGTCATAATACATAGGAGATGATGAACAAGAATGTATCATTAGCAAACATGTACCAATGAGGAATGCTGTGGCCTGGCCCTTACAATCACAAAAATGAGGAATTTTGAATCCTTCAGCCAGTCAAACAAATCTTTCAATATATTTGCTGTCCAAATAGGATGATGCTTGATGTTAAATGTCAGTACCTCTGGCTCCATTCTTGTGATTTCAACAAGCACTGGGAAGAAATAATGAAAAATACTTACGTATACATGTCTTCTAGCTGGTAACATAGGATATATGCCTTCTGTGCCTTCTGGGCTTTCTACCTTTGATTTCTTGAGCTCAATTTCAAGCTTTGATTTCAAGAGCTCTACTCTTTGGACAGCCATTAGAGCTGGTTGCCAAGTCATGGATCAGAAACCCTCTGATCTCACCAAAAGCCTACAATAGGTGTTTCCATACATTTCTTTCCCTGCTAAGTTCATGGTTCCTTTTATAAAAAAGGGCCAAACACCCAGCAGCTTTAAACTTTCTTTTTGTGTTCTGTGTTTATCCAGTACTTGAATGTTAACTCAGCAGAGACTTATGCTATGAGTGGGATTCTGTTGTAATAAAAATGATATCTTTAAAATTATAGTATGTCTAAAGTTTCTTTGAATTTTAATGGGAAATCAGATCAAAATCTGAGATTTGCTTTACAGTTTGGTTGTAAGTTGGGTCTGAAATAGCAAATGATTTATTTAGACACAGAACAAATGTGGTTTAGAATGCATTATTTATGGAAATCTGACAAAACAAAATCTCTAACAAACTTCCCTTTGATCTAAAATACTACAAATAAACTCTGACATAGTTTTTATTACATGATAAATGTGACCTTTCACCTAAATGTGGACTCAAATTACGATTTCCAACAGTTATCTTAAAAGTAGTATCTCCTGCACACACAGGAGACATTACTATTTAGGATAAAACCTTTGGCTCAGTGAGATTTTATAGTACAGTTTAATTCCACAAGAGGACTTGCATGACATTCATTGAAGATATTAGTCCCTTGGATTTACAAAACTGAGCATCATACACTCCACAGCAAGAATAAAATAGGAATCCCTAACTATGTGTATGGGTTGTAGCTGGAAAGATGTAACTGTGGATTTTACACTTCTTAAATTTAAATAGTAATTTAGTCTTCATTCTGCCTATTCCAAATCCTTTTCCTGGCTTTTTCATAGGAGTAGTATAGGGAAATGTTTGTGTAGTTGTAAAGTTTTATGTCATTTTCAAAAGAAAAACCCCAAGTTCTGCAAAAAAGAGTAATACATGAGCGGCCCTTGCCTCATGGCAACACGTGCCTGGTAAGAGTATTGCAATGTCTAAGAGGGAGTGAACAGTGTTTAGGAAATCTTGTATCAGAGAGAGGTGTGTTTTTCTGCACTCAGGTTCTGGAAGATGGCTCTCACATTAACGGGTCTCAAGTTACAAGGAGCTTTGGGCAGGTTTGGAAAAAGAGCAGTGTCTGACATTATAGGTTTTGTGGAGCTGCCCGATGGGAAGGTAAGTAAGAAAAAGTGAAAAAAAGAAAAAATTATTATGTACCCTTTTAGGCTTTGATATATAGTCTGCTTTGTAAGTTAGAGAGTTACTGTTTGCTTAATAATGTTTTTAATCATGACTGTGATGCTCTGTTCAGAGAAGAAAACATTGTCATCAATTTTCCCAAACGCTGTCTTGCTTTGTAATAATTGGAAAATAGTTAGTGTTGTAATTCACAGAGAAAAGGTCTGTGTTGGCTTAGAGCTGAGTGTCTTCTAATGTGAAAACATTAGTGTACAAAAGTACAAAGAGACTGTTGGTCCTAATCATCAGCCATTTCAGTGCATGCAAATTATGTCACATTGCTAAAAAGTTGAACCTCCTCAACCTTTACACCTTCTTTTGCAAATGTCTGTACTTTGCCACTGATTTCATGCTTTCATGGAAGGAAACCACAAATGTTAACTGGGTTCTTTCCTTTGTTTCTGCACCATTACATGCAGGTGCTTATATACTTATCTTTATTTGCATTGAAGGTTGTCTCAGGAACTGAGTGGGGCAATTTCCTGCTTTGGGAAGGTGGCCTCATTAAAGTAGAGCTCTGTCAAGTTGGACACAAGCCCTGTCATGAGGGCCCTATCAGCCAGTTAGTTTTTGATGAAGGAGACCTTTACTCTGTTGGAAAAGATGGTTTCATTCGGGTGAGTTTTTCTTTTGCTCTGCCTTTAGGTGTGCAAATGTATGGTCAGCAGGTAAATGTTATGTGTGTCCTTTACCAGGTTTTTGGAGGAAATTTTGGAGTGCAGTTTCTTTCTGAAAATTATTTTTTAGAACAAACAAAATAAGAGCACATCTCCACGGTGTACGTGTTTGAATTGGATAGCATGGCACACAGTTTTCCCTGTTTAATAGTAATAAATAAATAAATCAGCTTTTACTTTTGTAAATCAAAATAATCTTTAGTGCTTTTCTAACAGCTTTGTTCTTGACTGTATTCTATCATTTTGTAATTTTCAGGTTTTCAGGTAGTGTTATCTAAAGGATAAATAATAAACTACAGGAATATTTGAAATTAATTTTCTGAGTGTTTAAAAAGCTCAGATTATTAATGTTAAAATGACACAGAAATTAACTGGCATCTCAGAGATACGTGTCCTGAAATAGGGGAAAATTAAAAGAAAAAGCATCCTGAAGTTAACAAATAATTCTATAAATTAAGGTCAAAATATTTTCCTTATGCATAACACCACTTTCTGTCTCATCTGTTAATGATCAAGAATTTTGCAATCTTATTTCCCTGCTCTTTAAGGGAGGACGTGATGGGCCTTCTGCTGATATCTGAAATGACCCAGATAATCAATGGGAAATTGACCTATAGGCACTGGAGGGTTTCATACACTGTTGTTGTTACTGTGTTTTATAGGTTGGTGTTATCCCCTTAGGAAAATTCAGTTGATTATAAGCATGGTAACTGATATGTTGTCCTCGTCCTACAGAGCAGAACATGGAGGGTTTAGACTTCCTACTATTTTGTGCTGCCTCAGTATGAGCCATGCTGAGTGCCCACAGATACTATTTATTCTGCATAGTTCTGATGCTGCCATGTGTAGCCCTGCTATTATCAGGGCTGAAATGAAGCTCCTGTCACTTTCTAGGTTATGTAGGAAGCAGTGATTTTGCTTTCTTAAAATTTTGATTTTCCATATTTATTGTGTATGAAAAGAACCTGGTCTTATTAAAAAAAAAGCCTTTTTTTTTTTTTTTTTTCTTTTGGCTNTTTTCTTTTTTTTTTTTTTTTTTATAATGCTTCCAATGCCATGAAGATGTGGAACTTTGAGGTAGTAGATACTGCTGATTCTGTGGATGACACAGGGTTAGTGGAGATGGAGCCTATGAATGAACTTTGGCTGGGCAAGAATGTCAGCCTGAATTTCATGACAAAAATTCGTGACCATGGACAGCCCTTTTGGTTTGCTCAGGTAAGACACACTCAGGTACATTCATCCCTGTGGAGAAACACAAAATGAGGGAGGTGATGGTAAGTAACAGCAGGAGTCCATTACAAAGCAGTGTGTTTCTTTTTGGTAGAATTCAGTCTTCTTCTGGATATATAGAAAATCATAATCTTATCTACCTACCTACCTACAGGGATTTTTTGTTGTTTTTGTGGTTTTGGTTTTTTTTAACACTGAAACAGGCATCCTAGAAAGGTTGTTTAAGTTCCCAGCCTGTCAATGTTTAAGAAGCATGTAATAGAGGGCCTTAATAATCTACTTTAACTTTTGGTCAGGCCTGAAGTGATCAGGCAATTGGACAAGATGATCCATGCAGTCCCTTCCAACTGAATTATGCTATGTTATGCTGTGCTGTGTTTTTAGTGTACAGTAATGTGTGAGACTCTAATTTCAAAAGGTATTGTCCATGTTCTATTATCTTAAAGTGATGGATGGGATTCATAAGACCAACATCATTGCATTTTTGTTTCACAATGATAATCATTAAGGAGTTTTTAAGAAGTCACCATGTGCAGTTTTATTTCCCAACTGAGTCTGAAAATATTCAATTAATGTTTTTTTCTTCTTCAGGATACAAATGGAGCAATATGGAAGCTGAATTTGACTTTTTCAAATATGGTAATTTTGGGTTTGTTTTCCTTCTGATTTCTTCAGTTCATTTGCAATAGGAACCATATCCTATTACAACATGTGACTATACTGGTTGCATCCAGAATAAAATTTGTGTTTTATGAAGTTGCATGGTAGAAAATTGTAGCATTGTGTTGCAGTGTGGTGCAACAGTGATCACTGAAACAGATATTTTGTTTCATAAAAATTTTCATGTGTAATTGATGGTAATGATTGTGCAGGATGATAAAGAAGAATTTGATTTTTGATTCCTGAAATTTCAGCTGTCAAATTCAAGTTTAAAGGAGTTTGATTCTGATAAAGTGGTAATGAAAGTTGCATGGATTCAGGAAATGAGTTTAAGAAGTGTTGTTATATCCTCTTTAGAGAGGTGTTTGAGCCAAACCTTACTGTAGTCTTTAAATGACAGAACTAGAAAAAAAACAAGAAGATGAAACACACTGGAAGTGTTTTATCCTACTGGTTACTAGTGTTACTGCTGGAGATGTTTTTGATGGACAAAGAGATGACAGATGTGAAAAAGGGGGCATTTAATTTTTGCTCTGAAACATAATAAAGTAAATAAGAACAATCCCTTGCGGGGAATAAAATTCTAATGTGAAAAGTAAAATACGTTCCAAGAATTTTATGGTAAATAAAAGATACGTACTATACAAACTAATGTAAAAAAAAATTATAGCAACCTCTTTAACTCCTTGGATGACGAAATTATTTCCCAGGCAGCATAAGCCCAAACTGGAGAGCACAAGTGTAAAATGCAGCAGAATTTCTCTTCTGTTTTGCACGGCAGACCGACGACCCAGAGCGTGTGTGTACCTTCCACTCCGGGGGGATCGAGGCCGTCGGTGTCTCTCCCTTTACATGCCTGATGGCCACCACAGCTCTTGACAGTAAGTACACTGTCCCTTTCCCCTCATGCCACTGCCATTATTGGTTTTGAAGGGCAGTGATGCCTGGTTTGGAACTGCTGTGTTTTGTATTTGTGCATTTGCTCTTGCAAAGTCACTTTACATGCAGTTGTTATTCCTGGGGTCAGTTCTTTAATAGTTAAGGCAAGTCATTAATGGTTTGAAAGAGTGCATTTTGCTTGCTTCATCTTAAAAACCTGGGATTTCAGCAACAGACATTTTTAATGGGAAACTTTGTAAATTGTTTGTTCTGAAGGAATGGCTGAAAAGGTGAGACATCTGGTTTGAGTAACAGCACTGGTATTCAGTGCTGGGGTTTAATAAATGTTGGGATTTTTATCTTGTAAGGGATTACATACACCTCCAGCATAGTGTAAGCCATTGCAAATATTAATGTTCGTGCCTTTCTTAGAAAATACAATAGCTATTATGCTCTCAACAACAGATAACAAGTCATTACAGACATATTCATTTAACTTGTACAAATATTGCTGTTTAGACTCTCACTGTTAGCTTTATTGTGCTTTAAAAGAAGAACTACTGGCCAGAACACTAACAATGTCATTTACACTGTTCAGAAAACACTGCAAGGTCTTTTATTTCAATTCTTGTCAGTACAGTCTTGTAATTTGTCTGTGTTATACAGTGCACACATTCTTCTAGCCTGAAGACAAACTCCCAGCAGTTGAGCAAATGACATTTCACATATATGCCAATTGGAATGGAGTTTTATGCAATCAGCCTATGAATCTGTTAATTTTCCCTCTGATGAAATTGGATCTTTTGTGGACA
The DNA here is from genome assembly GCA_013397195.1 of Hylia prasina. Taxonomy (NCBI): domain Eukaryota; kingdom Metazoa; phylum Chordata; class Aves; order Passeriformes; family Sylviidae; genus Hylia; species Hylia prasina. Next base: position 189,706 of record VYXD01004746.1, on the reverse strand, counting down.
ATCTCCTATATTTTCCTCCCTTTAAATGTTTTCCTCCCTAGGCAGTCCCAAGTAGTAGCCTATCATTTTTCCTATGTTGTCAGTACAGATTTTCCTTAGAATATGCCACAGTTCCGTGCTCACTTGAAAATTACATGTGGATTGTCAGCCTGGGACTTCTTATTACAACCCTCAGCCTCAACAACTCTTGGTTCTGTATAAGGTGAAGAGTGAAGATATCATATACTTTGCTCATGAGCACCATGCTAGCTGTGGCACTCTGTAACCATCAGTCATCTTTCCAGGCGGGCACTTTACTCAAAGGAGAAAAAGTACATTGTATCCAGATTTTAATCCAAAGAAATAGACATTTTTCCACAAATCCCAACAGTGTAAAGTGATATTGCAGGGAATAAATTCTTATTGTCTCCTCTCCACACAGGGTCAGTGCGCATCTATGATTTTGGCAGCAACAGCCAAATGAGTGTAATCAAGTTTAAGCAGGGAGGAACAGCGCTGACATGGGCACCGGCTGTTGTGAGTTTTTCCTTGCATGTTAGCAAAAATTCATCAAGGAGGGCCTGCCAGCATCCAGGAAGCTGCTCACCAAACAAGACATTAGAGATCACTTCTTAGGCCATGGTGGGATTTACTGTAACAGGATGTATAAGTTTGTGGGGTAGTATGTTTGTATACAGTATGGGAACAGTTTAACTTTACTATGGGTTATCAGGTATTCTACTTTGTGCCTTCCTAAGATTTTAAAATCAGATCTCAGTGTGCAATATGGGAAGTCGTCTGAGTTTGTAGACTAACAGCTTCTATTTAACCCACACAGAGCAATTGTCAATTAACATGAGTTAGTTAACACATTTTGTAATGACAGCCCAGACAAATCACAAACATTTGGAGATAAATCATTAAAAACCGTTGCCAGAACTGATCATTTGTGGAGTGTGGAGTCTATCACTTTTAGACATATTTGCTAATTTTAATTAAAATAGTGTCTAGTTATGTTCTTGAGAAAACATAGCAAGCCTGGTGGGTCAATTACAAGCAAATTTAGGAGGAATAGTTACTTGAATGTTCAAGGTGAGGGTTCCTCTGGGAGAGTGCTTTCATTTTATAAAAATAATTATTTTATAAAAATATAATTCTGGCCATGCAGGCTTTCAGAAATGCTACTAAGTGGTGACTTGTACCTTCATGAAGTAAGCTGTCTGCCTTAAAAATCTGTGCAGCATCACAAAACTGACTCAATTCAATTTTACAAAAGTTGTTAGTACACAATCTGAAGAACAAAGGTAGTCTATCCAGCTGCATTTAAAGTTGCATTAGCTACTTGGTCACAGTTTAAAGTGTGCAAATGTATTTTAAAATCTGTGCTATAAATCTAAGAAAACTTAGTCCAACATACTTTGAAGCATCTGTATACCATAATCTCCTCATAGGCAAGCTAGCAGCATATTTGTTAGACAAGGGAACACTGACAAGTCAGCTTGTAATTGACTTCAAGACGCTCAAATGACAAATATCAGCTAAATGCACAAGTCCAGCTGTATCCAGCTAAAACTCAGGCCTGTTTCTGCTAACCTTTATCACAGTTCAAGCCTGTCTTAATTATTAGCAATTGTCTTACAGGATTTATGGTAGACTCCTCCTCCTTTCCATCTCAGGTAGCAGTCCCTGTTGACTCCTGTACTTTATATGGAGTCAGCCAGACCCAAGCCTGTGCCCTGACCTCTTCAAAAATCATACTTAGTTTTAGTGCCCCATATTATTATTCCAACTCTTCTGCTTAAGAAGCTACTGATACATCTTTATGTCAGTGTGAATTACCTCTTCCTCAGACATTACAACCACATCCTCATTAACATCATCAATCTCAATGGCATGTTATCACATAAAAAAACCAAAACACAATCCAATCAAAAAAATAGGCCCCAGTCCTCTCTCTTCTTTTATGGCACTGTATTAGAGAGAATAAGCAACATTTCCCATGTATGAAATATTCTTTGTGCTTTAGCAACACTTCCATGTAAGGTGAGTTCCAGAGCATGTGCCATACGGATTATTCTTCTAAGCTCTCAGATGTACACTGTGGGTTTTTTTCTTCACTTCACTTAAAGGTAAATCCTGAAGGAGGTCAGATTGCTGTGGGCTTTGCAGATGGTGTTGTCCGCATAATTGAGGTTTATGATCCCAAACTGCTGCCCGGTCATGCAGAAGAGGCCAGTGCGATTGCAGAGATAAACCTGAAACAAGTTCTCAAACCTCATTCTGCTGCAGTTACAGCCCTGGCATATGAACCAAAGGGAGATGTGTTTGCCACAGGGGTATGTATCATTTAGTTTGGTTGTTTTTATTAAGGCACAAATGTAGAGCCTTTTAAAAGAGATAAGGTGAAGTTTGTTTACTGACAACACAGTTTCACTTCTGTTACTCATTGATTGCTTGTTGTAGTTCTCTGTGCTGGGAGAAGGATCTGTTTGCACTCATATCTGTTTTTCTGAAGGAAAGCAACCATGCACTTCACACAATTCAATTTGTGAATTACTGGACTGTTTAGTGTGAATTCTGTAATCCCCTTTGAAGATGGATTTGGTTCATTTTGGAATTCGTTTAGTAGGATCTTGGAAATAGTAAAAGCAAGTCTGTTGATACACCACATTGGCAGCAATCCAGCCACTACCCATCACTGCTTGGCCTTACCATAGGGTCAGTCAGTCAGTTTGTCATTATGCCTGGTAGTCTTTGAGATAGTTTCCAGTTAATGGAAACCATCTCTTTTTAAAAGCTAGTCCTTAGCCATGATCAGTGCATTTGCTGTTACATGTTCCTTGGGCTGAATTGCTATGCATTTCATTTAATGTAGGATTTAAGCTACAATGAATCATGTTGTGTACCAGTTCTGGATTTTCTTGTTATCTGGGGAAATCAGCTTGTGCTGCCTTATCTGAAAAATCTCGCCTGAGCCTGAGATTTAAAGGAGCTCCTGGGGCAGAAGGCACCTGGCTGGGGATGCCAGAGGAGGCCATGAGAGCAATTAAAAGCTATGGGTGCAACATGTTTCTTGGAACAACATGGGCAGGACTTTTATTTCCTCCCAGTAATTATCATGGAAATCCACTCCTAAGTTCCCCTGTTTAAACACACAAAAAAATGGAAGTATGTGCTTAGAGTCTTTTGAATTTTTGGTCAGCTTTGATTCAGTCATCATGTTTATTTGTTTGTTTTCCCTCAGAGTAAAGATAAAACAGTTTTCTTTTTTGCCATTGAGGATGAATATAAGCCAGTTGGATTCATCTGTGTCCCTGGGCCTGTACAGGCATTACACTGGTCTCCACCTTCTCATGTGAGTAATGCATATTTGTTTTCTTTCCTTCCCAGCAGTCATTAACATATCACTTAAAAAAGAATTTCCAGTGCAAACAGATGAAGATCCATGACTCAAATTATGTCCTCTATAGACAATACAAATAATGTTTTGCTCCTTTTTTCTTCATACTGCTTCAGCATGACAGATTCTAAAAGGTTCTGTGTAGCTGTATCTCTGGTTTAGTCACTATGGGTATATTTTGGGTTTTGGATAATACAAACCACAAGATTGTGGTATGCTTTTTGAGCCCTTGACTTGAAAAAACAACATTATTCCTTAGCTTTTAGAAGGTCTGATCCTCTTTGACAAAGAAGTTATTTGGGTGTTACTGTCTGTGACTCTTGCCCATATTAAAACAGGCTTTTGAAAAGCTTTTTGACAATATTAAGAAAGATTTTGTGTGCTTCTTGAAATTCACATTCTGTGTTTGAAATGTGTCAGGACATATCAAAATAGGTTTTTGCTAATATTTAGAGGTGTTCTAGGGTTAGGGTAATATCTGAAATTTTGTTTGGTCCAGTATCTTTATTTAGAGGAGAGACTATTCATTATATTTGGATGCTAGCAAGATATATTTTACAAGTGCATAGTGGCAAAGTGTTGGTATTTTCACTTGTTATTTGAACTGTTAAAAACTGGCAAAAGAAATCTTGTTGGTGTGAATTGTATCTTACTGTAGAAACAACAAATCTTGATCTGACAGTTGCATTTTGAGTCCTTTCCTTGAAGACAAGGTACTCCTCCTTACTAAAGAAGCACCCATTGTGTCTTGGATATGTTAGATTCTGCCTGAGTAATTCCAGAATCTGGCATTTATTGCTAAATGGGAACACTTGCTTAACACAGTGCCAGCATCTGAGTGTCACACTACTTCTTTGTTTTGTTTGTTTTAAAGAAGCATTGATGATTAAATGCATTACATTTAATGAATGCACTTTCAAACTGAGATCCTATAGACACAGCAACCATATCATTCCTAGTCAGGGTTTCCATAGCAACTCTAATATGCCCTCTTTGCATGTTTTTAGTGATGGGTCAAATAAAATAAGCCTCTCTCTCTTTTTTCCAGAGAGCTTATGAAAATTGAAACTAAATACAGACTTGTCTTTTAAAATCTCAAAACACTAAATAATTATTACCCTCACCTCACCTGTTCTTCCTAACTTCACATTTTAAAGAACATGTCAGGTATCAGCAATAAACAAGCAAACTGAAAGGTAAGGAGCATTTGGCAAGACTCTGAGCCAAGTCTTGATGATATAAGGGATTTATTAGTATGGAAATATATGAAATTATCCACCCAAAACCTACTAACTCTTGGGTCAAATCCATCTTTTAATTTAACCAAATTTCCAAAATATCATCATGCTGCTTTCAAGCTAAGCAGTTTCAGAATTATAGCTGGTTTGGACAGCAAGGATTTCTTCAATCCCTTAGCTTTGCCTAGCATAAAAGAAGCTCACTGATTTCTGATGTCCATTTAAAAGTGTCCATAGGAATCAGAGCACAGGTAAGTGTGGCTGGAGTTGGCTTTGGCTATTTGTATTCTTTTTGGTTTTTTACAGGACAAGAGCACGCTGCTCATCCTTTGTGAGAATGGCTTTGCTGTCCAGGTTCCTGCCCCTCTCCCTGAGAAGCAGGATACAGTGACCACCTATCACATAAAAAACCTGCCAACACAGTACTTCCATTTTTATAGTATTAAATCCAGAATCAAGGTAAAAAATTCTCCTATGGCAGAATTTCCTCTTCTTCATTGTGCCAGCTGATCAAACTACCCAAAAGAGTTTCTAGTCCCAGTATCACAGGGTTTTTGCAAAGCTCCTTGAAAGGGAATGCCAGGTAGAAGCCATTTGTGGCTTGAAATTACAAGTTGGTTTTAGTGTATTCAAACCTACATGACACTGAAAGCATGATGTGAATTTTGATTATAATAAGAAGACAGCGTTAGAGAAAGGGAAAGGTAGTATTAGTGCATTAGTTCTCAAAACATTTTAATTTTCATAATTTTCACAAAAAGAATATTTCTTGTGGTTGATCTTGGCCCTATAGGAAATTCCTTTCAACAGTTTATAAACCCCCCAGGTAGTCACCTTGAAGCAAACATGAAGCAATCTGTTTTTTAGCAGTATTCCTGACTTTTAAAAATGTTTTAAGTTAAAAACTGTGCATTTAATTCCTGAATGACACTTATTATTTAAAAAGAATATGTGGGGCTAAAGGAAAAGAGTTATGCCAGCTCACAGCTATAGTTAGTTTTGTGAAACTGAAAGGCAAGCTGATGTTAGGCTCAGAAAGAGAAGTCCAGTGGGCAGGCTCTCAGTTCCATACTCAATCCACTACAATCCAACAGCCTCTGGTTCTGTTGTTACCCTGTGATTGTTTCTCTGTGATTTTTCCAGACCCTTCTCTGTTAACTGTTCCTGTATTACTGAATGTTAGGCAAAGGTTCATTTCATGTTATAACTTGGAGGAAGTCAGCATTCAGGAGGAAGATCTCTAGGTGTTTTTTCACAGCAATATCTATAAGAATGATCATAAAGCATGCATATGAAAGGAAAGATAAAAATAATGTATTTAGAGTTTTGTTGGTTTTCTTGTTTGTTTGTTGGTTGGTTTTGTTTTGTTTTAGTCAAAAGAGAAGAATAATGTTGAGAAACACTCTAAATTGCTAAAAATAAAAAAGGTTTCTACAGAGAAAAAGAATATTAAGAAGATTTTTCCTCTGGAAATAGATCAATAATTAATAAGTTACAACAAGGATGTTTTAATGCAAGGAAAGATTTCTCACAGTAAGGGTGGCAAAGCTCTAAGGTAGTTTTTATAGTGTGTAGAATCCCTAGAACAGAAGATTTTTTAAAAGCTAAATCAGAGAAAGATGGCTGATAATATTTAAGGGTTTGCTGGTTCAGCTATCTAATACCTTCTTTGGAGCTACTGTTTTAGAAAATGTTTGGTACTTGTTTATGCTACAGTAGGCTTGAATGGAAGAGAGCTTAAAGGTTTGATAAATCTTTCTTTCATTGTTCAGACGAAGTTAAGTCTGTTACAGCTTCTCTCTTCTGCTGTATATCAATGATGCACTAGAACGTGTTTGAGTTCAACTTTCCAGTGCTTTTCTTTCTCTAGGGCAGGCAGGGGACAGGACTTAGGATTTCAGCAGGAGTAAGCATAGTGGTGAAGATTTGGAATAATCTCTCTGAAGAAATCTTGAAATCTGCTTGTCATTCGGAATGATTTCTGTTGCAAAGGACCAAGAGTAAATACTTCAGAGGCAGGAAATGGGGGCATTTCACTGGAGAATCCCATGAACTCTGGTTGATCTCTGCTAAGTTGACAGGAAAGAGATTTCTGTAGATATTCTGAATGTACAGTGCCAAGACCACCTTGGATTTCATTTATGAGACTCCTTCAGTCAGTGATGTGTGGAGTGCTTTGGTTTCATGTCTCGGTGTTTCTCTGCTTGTTGTAATAGCAAGAAGAGGAGATTGCACGGAGAGAGAAAGAAAAGCAGAAGAAGGAGAAAGCAAGGCTTGAATGGATAAAGCAGCAAAAGGAGATGGGACTCGAGGTAGAAGAAACTGAAGAGGAAGAACCCGAAGAAGAGCCATTGCCACCTGTCTACATACCAGAGGAGCCCAGTCCCATCCTCTGTGGCTTTTATTCAGCACCAGGAAAATTCTGGCTTTCCTTGGTAAATGAGTTTTTGCTTTATGTTGATGATGTGACATCCTTTTCCTTTGAAACCTGTCATCCCTAGGACATCGAATTCCTTTCATCCTTGACAGTTTCAGTGGTGTTTATGAAGTAAACCAGTAGTGTCACCCCGATGCAGATTGTTTGGTAGATTTCCAGGAGGTGCCTTCTTGGTGGTGCCTAAATGGGCACAAAGACTGAGCTGTTCCCTCACAAGCAGGAGGTAGAATTTTAATATAGTGGCAGAATGTCTTGTAATGCCAGTGATCATGACAGGCTTCTGTCTGTGGATAAATAGGATCTCTTGATGTTTGGAAGTAGCATTTTCTAACCTATCAGAGATCCTTAAGAAAGGAAGAATTATTCTGAAATTTGCATCTACCTAATAAGTTGCTTCAGTTTTCTTTTGTCACCATTTCTTTATGGTCCTTCTCCAGGGTGGATATGACTCAGGGTTTCTCTATCATTGTGAATTCTCACATGATGATGATGAAGACCCTGAGAAGAGGAAAGATGAACCCTTTGAAGTGATTCCTATGAAGGACACTGACAACAATCCCATTCACCAAATCTCCTTCTGGTAAAACACCATAATTAACAAATAGCTCTGGGATAAATCTTGATGAAATTGAACTTGGAAGAGAGGAGTTTATGCTCCTTTGTCCCTTTTTAATTGTGGCTCAACTCTAGTATACACAAACTCTCTCTGGTTTTCCTGGCACTGGGTTTCACTTAAAATTCCTAATGGACATAGCTGGGCCATGTGTCTGACAGAGAAGACCTTCAACAATGAAAATGTGGGATTTCTAAGTCCTGACTAGAACTCAATCACCCTAGATTGTAGAACTCCAGGGGAACCCTTAGAAGTCCCTGCATATAGCAAGCACCAGAACAGCAGTTCTTTATTATAGTTAACAAAGAGAATTAAAACATGGAGGAGTCACTCCATCCCTCTTGTGCTAAGAATATAGGCTTCTCAGGACATTCTGTGAGTTGTATGAATGGAAAAGCTGGATTCTTTTCAGACTCCCAGTATTAGGTTCCCTGTAACCTAGGCATGTTCTGCATCAAAAGGAGGCAGCTTTTATTCAGGCTTTAATCTACTGCTGGCTGCATTCAGCACCATCTGTACTAAATGGGGAGCAGGGAGAAAAAAATGCTTTTCTATCTTTTAACTTGGTGTCTGCTACACTGCCCAGCTCAGGGTTGAGACTAGCAGCCAGATAGCTGAAAAACATTTCGTAGTAGAATCACACATATTTTAAATGGTCCAGATACTTTGCTTACAGCTCCCAAACTTGGGAAGTGATTTCTATTGAGCTAGACTAGCTCTTCATATTTTGAGCTTGCTTGTTAGAAGTTGCTGGTATTACTGTTTCTTGTTGTTTATTTAACAGCACCAGCAAGCCCCTGATGTTCTGTGGGATGCAGGATGGCTCGCTGCGTGCTTATCCTCTCAGTGATGGAGAAGTCTCAGTGGAGGCCCTGAAGGACTACTGGTACCTGAATGTACATGACAATGATAATGGGCAGATCCGGGGGATCTGTTTAAGTCATGATGATGGGTGTCTGATTACCTGTGGTGGAGATGGAAACATTTTTACATTTGACCTCTTGTCGGAGGAAGAGCATCCCAAAGATCTAGAAGTCAAAATCCCCCCTCCTAGGGTAAGCTGGTACCCTCTTTCACTGAATTAGACCTATTTGGTATGAAACTACCCAGATGGGCAAACATGGTTCAATTATTTTTCTCAAAGGTCTTTCATAGCAAAAGCTGAAGTTTCCCAAACTATTTAGAAGAATAGGTCTTGCAAAATGCTCCCTAATAAATGGGCTCTGGGACTGCACTATTCCTTCTCAGTGTTTTGTGTTTTTCTCCAAATAAACATAGCATGTGATATTCATATGTAATATTCTACTATTTCTTTCCATTCAAATGAATAATCATGCATATTCCTGGAATTAACAAACTACAAAGATTTCTCATACTTCATACCTTTCTTGGGTTTCATTCCAGTAAAGTATGATTCTGCTCTGAATGGGGATTCTAGAAATCCTATTGGAGAATACCAAATATGTAGTTTCTCCATACATCTAGTACCATTCATCTGAAATTCACAATGGGTTTTTTACATTTGCAAAATAGCACAACACGATGCTGATCCTGTTGCTTTTTCTCTCTTGGACAGCATTAATAGTTATGAATTTACAGGTGTCCTGTACTCACTGCAGAGCTGATAATCTCTAGCATGTTTCAACAGATGACATTGGAACTCAGAAGCAGTTCTGCTGATAATGCACAAGAAGAGGGATGTCAGCTCCACAACTGAAAATGTTCAGACTTTATTGAATTTTTAAAAAGTCTTAAGAGTGTCTGAATTAAATAAATATAACTTGAAAGAAGCAGTGAGAGCTGTTGAGTAAAGAAATGCCATAGTGCACAATAAATATTACAGTAGACGTACATTCAGTAGCATTTAAAAATCTTGAAAGTGTCAAATAAAACAAATTAAACTTTAAAATATGTTTTAATACTGGTTGGTAACTACATTTTGAAGGATGCTTGGCAACAGAGACAGAAGAAATTGGGATTTTGGTCATTCAGCTAAATTGTTCATGACTAGTTGGAATTCTTTACCAGTATGACAAGACTATATAGCACTGAGAATAGAGCCAGAGTTATTTTCTAAAAGTGAATGATTAGAACCTTTGATATCAGAGCCTTGCTGACTCCAGTATTTCAAGAAGTAATTATTTATTAATATACAATTACAAAGCATATATACAGATTAATAGTTTTGAATATGACAGTAGCTCTATATAAAGACCATTATGGTCAGTTCTATTCTTCAGTCTAACAACTTTGCTTAATGACCATCCTAGCAGAGTTTTTCCCTTTTCAAAGTATATCTTCATTTAGTATCTATTCTAGTTTTAAGTCATGTGGAAGATTTTAAAAATTCTATCTTCATTAAACTTAATGAGATTCTTAGAGGATCAAATACAAATCATCTGAAACTAATTGAGTTAAATTACAGATCAATTAAGTACAACTAAGTTGTAAGGTGATAGTCTCCTCTCTTTCTTCAGAGCGTGATTGCCTAGGGAAATGAGGCTTGTGCTGCTGCAATGTCCATCCATCTGTCATTCTTCACAGCTAATAATTGTGAAGCCATTGTGCAGGCAGCAAAAGACAATCAGATTAATTACACATGTAGCTTGGAATTAGCCCATGACACACCGACTCTTATCAGTGTGGCAGTGAGGGGAGACAAGAGAATTGGGCTGGGGGGTAGAGAACCAAAGATATAATCGGACAGAGTAAAGTTAGGACAAGCAATGATGTAATGATTTATGCTACTGGGGAGGTTATAGGATTTGTGTTCTCTGTCCCTAAGAACCATGTTTCATTAGTTCTTTTACATATAAACCAGCTTCATTGCTTTTTCTGCTTGAAACATTACAATATAATATTTAAGGCCCAGATAGTAACATTGAAAATGAAGATTTCTTTTGGTTTTGTGAGAGGTGGTGGAAGCTCTGTGCTAATGTTTATAAAAGCTTTATTGTCTGTTGGAACTATAACTGCTTGTTTAAAGACAAGATAATATTTTTATTCCAGAGTGGTCTTGAGAAGGAGAAGGCTACTGAAGACATTAGGGATCCTGATGCCTACACGTAAGATATGCTTAGATAGTGATGAAAGAGATTTTCAAGTGTTGGTAGCTCTTTTCTCAGTCCATGTGGGTTTTTTTGCCTGCAAAGAGGAGGGACAAGTTGATCACCCTGAATTTGAGTCATTTCTTTGTGAAACACACAGTTTTTTCAGCCTTTCTCTCCATTTCAGCTACTTTTCTTGGTCAGTAATTCAAATATTGTACTGTGAGGCAGTTAACTCTAGACTACAGAGACAACAAAAGGTCAAAGCCTCTTGATGTTAGGAGTCTCCAAATATACAGAAAGATGATTCCTTTCTAAGTTTCCTTAATTACCATTGAGTTCACTGGGAATTTAAGACTGTCAAGGAAATCTAAAAGATTATATAAACTGTAATCTTTCCTCTCTTGCACTGAGATAACACCATTTCCTTTTTATGCATTTTCAGTATTGAGGAATACAAGCAAAAAATGGAGTATGAACGGAAAATGAAGGAAGCTGAAGAAAAGAAAAATAAGAAAAGAGAGGAGTTAACTGCACTGAGACAAGACTTTGCTTTTCTCCTTCAAAAGAATCAGAAGTTGCCAAAGCACATGCAGTTGCACAGAGAGGTACACCTGGCTTTTATGAGGGTCATTTATCTTTACAGGCACCTTCTTCTAAAATGTTGCTACATATCATGTTGGGGCCAAAGATGTCCAATGCTTTGGATTAAGGTAGTTTTAAGAATATATAAATTGCTGGGACTTCTGAATCACAGCTGATAATTTGTGCCAATTAAGAAGCTCAGGAAAAAAATGTGGTTCTCTGTGGAGATAACGTCTGAAATAAAGAATAGTGTTGATGTACTTGCAACTATGGCATCTAGGTAAAAAATATTTATTATCAAGACCTAGTAGCCAAAATAATGTGATGCTGGGTTTTCCATCTTCCTGCAGGAGTTTGAGATGGACCGTAGGATCTTTGAAGAGCTGGATAGGCAGAGACTACAGAGAATCCAGTTAGTGCAAAAGGAGCTGGCTTGGGAAAACGAGAAACAAATGATTGGACTGCAGAAACTACAAACACAGTAATTACCACTTTTCTTCTCTCCTTGACCTTCCATGAGGCCTATTGTCTGTGAAGTTGTACCTCCCACAAGGAAAAAAAATGCACTTTTCTTTTCTCTCTCATATAATCAGTATTTCATCTGTTCTGTTATGATTCTGTTCTTATTTTACTTGGAACATACACAAGAATATATGCTCATGTTTATGTGTAATTACTTCTATTGAATCTTTGGTAAAAATGCAGATAGTCAAATGAAGGAAATTACGTCACTGATTCACTTCTATATGAAGAAAGCTGGTTGAGACTGTTTGCCTGGGGTTTTGCCAGTAAGTTCAATAAGAACCAAGAACTCTTACTGAAATGTTGAAAAACAACCTGTGAAATGAACACCTGTTTTTAAGGCATGTTGTGTGTTTGTCAGATATTTTAATGTCATTGCTAACACAATGTTCTCTATACAATTTGAAGTTATGAAACAAACTTGTTCAAGAACGCAGGTTTAAGCATGAGATGCATTTTGAGTTGGTTTTCATAGATCTAGGTAAGAGCTGAATTAAGAGATGTAATTGATAGTAGTAATAAGAGATGGAATTAATAGAAGTAAGAGATGAATTAATAAAATAAATACACAATAAAAACCACATAATGCACACAGATTATGTGACTGGGAAAAAGGATAGAATGAGCATTTTTTAATAAGCCCTTAATGGAAGATGAAAGTTACTGTCATGAAGAACCTGGTATAAGTTTCAATATTTGGAAAGGTCTTAATGAGTTTATTCTTCAGCATCTCCATTCCTAGATTGGATAAAAGTCAATAGATAGTGTCAGATGACATCATGCTATGGCAATTACTTACTGATTTGTGGATTTACATGTAATGATTGCATGTGCAGTAAGTAAACTACACTATTCATGCCCTTTTGGTCAAGGCAAAATAGTATATTGTGCCCACTGACATCAGACAGCTTTGTCTAATTTGGGCTTCCAGGTTTCGGGACTCTCTGGAATTTACACTCACTGTCCATGCTATTCAAAGCAATCATCAGATTTCCAGCTATAGCCTTCTAACAGTGTCTGAGAAATATGTCCAAGATAAGAGACACGAGGACAGCAAGTGGGAAGCCCTTAAAGAGAAGCGGACAGCACTTAAAGAGACAGAACAAGCAGAAGAGAAGATTCCCAGAAGGACAGGCCCTGTGCATAGAGGTAATCATAACCATTTAAATCTTTCAGTGATATGGTTTCTGTCTTTCATCTCAGTTTGTTTTCCTGAGTCCAAGATAAAGAAATACACATGTAAGTGCAAGTAAAGAAATATAGCTGTGATGTGTTTTTTTTAGTACCTACATACAAAGTGACACTCATACATAGCTTTTCATGTTTAGATCAATGTCAGCAATTGTCTGTCAGGCCCATGGGTAGAATGTGACTAAAAGTCAAGTCAAAGAACCTGAACACTTTCAGAACATCCACTACAATGCAACTATCCTGATTTACATCATCTCTACAGGAGCTGTCTGAGGGAGTTTCCAGTAGCTGGGACTGCACTGTGCTGCATGGTATTACATCTTCACATGGTTATGTTTTGTTTCAGAAAGTGTAGTTTTTGACAATGAGGCTGAAATGCTGGAGACACCAGAGGTCCAAAAGCCAACCACACGTTATATAGAAAGCAGGCGTGAGAAAATCAGAAGACTTGTTGAGAAATATGATGCTCTGAAAGCCAAGATCATGAAGAGGAGGGCAGAGTGGCATGAATTGTGAGTCTTGAACTGGACTATATTCCCTTATAGTTCTTCTTGTTTGATGTCAAGTAATGCTATTTAGCTGTCATATGGCACTATAATCTCCCTGTTTAGGTTTTTATATTCCTAAGGGTAGTAATTAAACCAGGTAAGTTTTCATGTATCTCTATGTCTTGAGAAAACATTAGAATATATTTAATTTCTATGGTTCCTCTAAAATATTATTAAATTTGAATTCAGCTATTTAGCTGCATTTTCAGATAGGGAGTAAAATGTATCTAAATTGATCATGTCTGAGAGACACCTACACCATTACAGTCAACTCTTAGGGAATCCTGCCAGCCCCACATGGAGCAGACACTGTAACAGCTGGGTTGGGTCAGCAGTCTTAGCATCTCAGCCATTATGTGAGTGTTTGTGATATGCCTTCATGCTCCATGCTGGTCTTTATCTTGAGAGGCAAGAAAGGGGGACAGAACATCTTTCACAGAATCATAGAATATCCCAAGTTGGAAAGGACCCACAAGGATCATCAAAGTCCGACTCCTGTCCTTGCACATGGCAGCCTCCAGAGTCACGTCCTATGCCTGAGAGCATTGTCCAAACACCCCTTGAAGTCTGTCAGGTTTGGTGCTGTGACTACTTCCCTGGAGAGCCTGTTGCAGTGCCCAGCCACCCTCTGGGTGAAGAACCTTTTCCAAATATCTAACCAAAGTAGTATCTTTGAATGACCACTTTTTCAAGGCTGGGTTAGATGGGGCTTTGAGTTACCTGGTCTAGTGGAAAGTGCTTCTGTCCATGGCAGGGGCACAGGAACGNTGTAACAGCTGGGTTGGGTCAGCAGTCTTAGCATCTCAGCCATTATGTGAGTGTTTGTGATATGCCTTCATGCTCCATGCTGGTCTTTATCTTGAGAGGCAAGAAAGGGGGACAGAACATCTTTCACAGAATCATAGAATATCCCAAGTTGGAAAGGACCCACAAGGATCATCAAAGTCCGACTCCTGTCCTTGCACATGGCAGCCTCCAGAGTCACGTCCTATGCCTGAGAGCATTGTCCAAACACCCCTTGAAGTCTGTCAGGTTTGGTGCTGTGACTACTTCCCTGGAGAGCCTGTTGCAGTGCCCAGCCACCCTCTGGGTGAAGAACCTTTTCCAAATATCTAACCAAAGTCGTATCTTTGAATGACCACTTTTTCAAGGCTGGGTTAGATGGGGCTTTGAGTTACCTGGTCTAGTGGAAAGTGCTCCTGTCCATGGCAGGGGCACTGGAACAAGATGGTGTTTTAGGTCCCTTATAACCCAAACCATTCTATGGTCATGGAAGTAAAGAAGTTCTTCCTCAGGAGATGAATGGCAGGGAATGGAACCAATGTAGAGTCAGAATACAAAGCTTTTAAGGTTATTGAGTGTTTAACAATGGTAGGATCAGGTATTCTGTGCTACAGTCTGGTAGATTGTTGATGTGTGGCTCCCTGAAACTGATAGGAGCATGTACTCACTTAACCCAGAAGTCAGTCTGAGTGTGAAGGTTTAAACTTTCCCATGGCAGAGCTATGTTTTAAGAGTTCTTAGGGAGAAAAAAATCTGGGATTTTCATTTAAATGTGCAAGGATATTCTTTCCAAAGTAGCCACTGCTTTCTGAAAGAGATGTATCACTCTTTCACCTCCCAAACTTTGCTGCACAAGTCAGAGGCGTGCTGCACACGTGAAATGACTGTTCATTTGCACACTTTCTGTCTTGAGGTTTAGCTTTATTTTGTACCTACCAGATACAAGAGCAAACCTAGAGACAACTACAAGAATTCCAAAGATGCTGAGGAGATCAAAGAAGCACGGGAGAATATAGGATGTTACAGGCTGAAGACTGCTACTAACTACACACTCACTGAAGATGATCATATAAGCACTGAAAAGAAGATGATGCAGCTTGCAACCCTGGAAGACTTGGTGTGTAAAGCTGTGTATATTGACCCATTTCTTGGGGGAAGTGAGCACAGTGTATTAATCACTGAATAAATTTTTTAAAGGAATTCAAAGCGAATGTGGGAATAGGCCTTGAAGGACAGAAGGCTGTTTTGAGTAAGATTTAGTTACACATCATCCCTTCTCTTGTGAACTGTCTTGTGCTTCTAAACTCAAACCTGAATCAATCCAGGGTGGGTCTCTATATATGAGAAAGAGCATTTACCTTTACCAATACTTCTGCAGGAACACCTGTCTTTTTTAATTATAAGTCTTATAATCTAGTAAAACACTGAGCTCAATAACCCCTGCCCTGACATACCTTTACAAAAACAGGGGTGTGAGCAAGGATAAGTTTTCTAGTGTGGCCTCTCTATTTGCACTTTGGCGATCACTGTTTCTGGAATTGGAATCTTCCTGAGAAACCAGGTCTTTTGGAGCCACCTTGCTATAGCAGGACTCCTACAGTTACCACAGATCTTTTTTGAGTAAAGGCACTATAAGTTCTATAAGTTCAAATGTTGTGCAGTATCTTTGTTGCTTTCCTTGTGACTTCTTTCCCCCATCCATCTCATAAGAATGTTTTTTCATTGTATTTGGCTGGAGTGCAAAAGACTGACAGTGGATAACCTTGACAGCAAGGTCTAAGCATTACAGAAGCAATGCTACAGTCTCAGGGGATTTGTTGGATCATTTTAGTCTTGTGCCTGGGCTTCAGCACTTCACTGTAGTGCTGATGCTACCAGGTATCCAATGATTAACCTAACTTATTAGGACAAAGGGAATAGTTCTCATCATAAATACTGGGTTTATACAGATGAGGAATTCCAGTTGCTTCAGGTGGGTGGTGTGTTATTTTCTTTTATAAAGATCAGAGAAGTTTCTGCCAGGTATATTAATGATAGATCACAATCAATTATTACTTCACGTCAAAAGAGTCAACTAATACAGTGTCCCCTTATCAGAATGATTAATAATCCTAATGTTAGCCTTCTTGAGTTGGGTAAGACTATTTCCTGTGGTGGAGAATCCTACTAAAATTATTTCTCCTTTGCAGATCCATGAGATGAAAGCGAATATGAACAAAGAGATTGTGTCTTTGCGGGATCTCAAGGTTTCTACTATTGATGAAATCAAGAGTTTAGTGAAGGAAGTGAAATCCATACAAGCAAGCTTAGATGTATCAGAACACCTCCCTATTCCCATGATCCCTCAGTTACACCCAGATGAGGTTCCTGAAAAAATAGTTGAGTACAACAGTGATGTCCTCCTAAAGTTCAAAGAGGAGCAGGAGGCCAAGGCAAAGCTCAAGGAACCCCTGGAAGGGTGTCCCTCATCTCGTGCATTTAGGCACGTGTTTCTTCAAACTCCTCCAGTGGAAGAGGGTCACCCCATGGCACAGGCTAGAGATGCATCAGCTGTGGTCACAGAGGAGCAGAATGCTTTTGAGATGGAGAAAGCAGAGCCAACAGAAATGGAACTGGAAATTTTAAAGAGGGAGAAGATAAAAAATCTATACTTGCAGGAGACCTTGATTAAAAAGGTAGGAAATTGAAAGTTATTTTTGTCAGATTAAAAAATCCCACTGGATCATAAATGAAACTAAAATCCCTTCTGTCTCAGGATTGCAGCTAGTTTTGCCTTTCTGCAGTCCAGGAAAATGCTAACTGTTGCAAATCTACAGTGTAAATCAATATAAATCCATATCTATAACCTGTATTCTGACTATTATCACTTGAAAAGAAGATCTTAGATTTCTTATTGATTGTGCCATGACACTGTGATCTTAGTGGCCAAAAAAACCCCCCAAAAACAAACAAGCAAAAGACAAGTAAAACTTTAGACATAACTCGAAAAATTACAGAGTTAAAAAAGCAGCATCTCAACAACTTTGTAGATCATGTTCTCAGCTCTTAAATAACTGTAGTCTGAACTTTTTGGTCCAAAAATTACTTTGTAGGATTAGAAAAGGTACCAAAAAGAGTAATCAAAATGCTTAATCATGGAAAAGATTCTTTAAAAGGTACATCTAAGTGGATAAATAATCTTTGGCCTGCAAAAAGGGAAACTGAAATGGTTTTAGAGATGTGATAAAAATCTGAATAGCATAGAAAAAGAGAGTGTGAATCATCTCTTAACAAGAAGGAGAGCTAGCAAATGAAATGGTCATGTAGGAAGCTTGAAGCATGCAAATGAAAATAGTTTTCCTATCCAGCAATTAGCTAAGCTTTGGAACTCAGCCTTAGGATGTAGGGTAAGCTATAATTTGAAAGTGCGGGAAAAAAAATCCATTCAAAACTGTTGAACACAAGCATACTGCATCAAGCTCAGGATGCCCTTAAGTCAGAGTTTAGGAGGGTACAGAGAGCAGTACACCAGAGGTGTGCCACTGTTCACTTGTTTGCTCCATTTCTTAGCATTTCTCCTCTAATTTCTGCTACTGGGCATTGATTCTTTGGTCTGCCTGAACACAGACAGCCTTGTGTTTATGTGTATGAAGGTTTTGAGGGAATACCGAAATTCTGCTGTGAACATCACACACCTGTGAGTTAATGTTACCAGCTGCTAGTACTTATTTAGATGTAAGTGTCTAAGGGAAGTGCTGGCAGCTATTTCAAAAGAAGTGTGTGAAGGCAGAAGAGTTGTTTATTGATGCATCTAGGATTGTTACATAAACCACTGTAAACTACAGATTACTCTGCAGTGAAAGATTACTGTGAAGCCCTGGTGATACTTTTACTATTGTGCTGAGAACAAAGACTCATTTGAGATTAACTTTGTCTTTCTAAGTGCATCAGTACTCTCTAGGAAGTAGCATGTCTGAGTTGTTGATTTGTCAGAGAGAATTTTTCCCTGCTGCTCCCTTCTCTAGCTTTGCATGTTTAGCTGCACTGGTAATAATTTTCCTGTTCCTGATTTGATGCTCCTTTGCTCCAGATCAACACACTGGTGATCAACTTTGATGCTGAACTTCGCCTTTTGCGGCACAAGAAAATGAAGATGGATATGCATCTGAAAAGTGCTGGTCTGCGCTGCCTCACATGCTGTGAAGAGCTGCTTATCCTGAAGAAACTTGAGGTACATGAGGACCTTCTTGAGGAGCAAATCTGTGCCCTCATCAATGAACAGGAGGACATACAAGTAAGTAGGTCACGGGTACCATTAATTTAAGCTTAACAGTACCATTAATGCATGACTTGAAACAAACGCAAACCACAAAGTAAATAATGGCATCCCTTGGCTTTGTTTTAGCACCAATCCAGTGACTAGTGCTAAATTTTGAAAAACAAGAAATTCTTGATGATCAGCCTTCTAGGATGGTCACTTCTAACTTCCAATACTTAATTTTTAAATAATCTTAACATTTGTATTTAATAGATCCTTCATGGCATAAATGACTAATCACATGCTTTAAGAACATACTTCTGGGTGATGCTTGATTGAACTATGGGTTTAATCAAGAGAGAAGGACAAGTTCTGTATTTCCAGATCTTCACTATAGATGCATCCTATAGACACACATATGGATTGTACCTTTTAACTGAAGTAGTTTCTTGTTTGTTCAGTCAAAATTGAAGAGCTACCTTGCACAAATAGAGGATAGAAAGTCTGAGATTGTAATGCTTCAAGAACGTGAGAAAGCTCTTTATGCCAGCTTTGAAGCATCCCTTGGAGAAAACAATGAATTTGCTGATTTTCTGACCAGTATTTTGAAGAAGGAAGTTGAGTATGTGGAAAAAGAAGAAGCAGAAAGAGAAGCAGGTTCTTGTTCTTTTTGCTTTATGGATTTGTAATACCAATTTCCATGTGGTCAAGTACATTTCTCTCAGTCTAGCCAGAGCCCTGAGTACACACAACATTCCAGTTAGTTAAAAACCCTTAGGTGAGACCTACCCAGATTTGTTTATAGACTGACAATGTGTTCTGTGGCTGTCATCTTGAATGATAACAATAATGGCTGCAGTTGCTCTGATAACAGCTCCTGCAATTTACATCCTGTAAGTCAATACTGAGGACTGATAATTGCTAAGAGGAAGAGGCACAGCTTTAAATAGGTGCTTTCTATGCTGTACCAATGGGAGCTGTGGATAAGTGATTAGTCTGTCACATTTGTGACATTCTGCTCTAGTCTGTCCATTGACTAATGAGAGATCATAAACCTTATCTGCAATCATCTATTAGTCACGGGACTAAACATATTACAAAAGGATTTAATTTGTCTTAGTGACTCAGTTTTAAGCTAGGCAGTCTCACTGAGCTAAAATACTTGTGCTCTCTCTGACTTGGCTTTTGATTTCAAGTGGGACATGATTACCAAAAAGTGCAGACAATGGTGATGCTTTTCTGACAGATTTGTGCTTCCATATTCTGCTTGGTTGATTAATTTCTGTAGTAGAACAGTAAACCAAAACTGTTCAAGTTCCTAACACGGACTTAGGAGAGGAAATATATTGGAGAGAGGAAATATGTTGAAGTCCCAAATCATGGGGTACCCTGCGCCTGTTCTACTACTTAGGTGATCTCTCTCTCACACTTTTTCCCTCCTCATTTTTTCTTTTTTTCCTTCTGTGAAAACACAAGGTGCCTGGATTCACATATCACCAGAATGATCTTTCATGGGTTACTGGGCTTGTGTTCACCAGCACACTGGCATAATGCATAGCTGGTGGGTCTGGAGTGTTTTGCAAGCCAGTCGGTGTTTCTTTCAGATGAAGAAAATGAGAATGGAGAGGAGGATGATGAAAAGCCTGACTTAAAGACTGATGAAAAAAATTGTGGATCTGAAGATGTAGTCTTTGATGACTCCGTTTGCCCAGAAGGTACCTAAGTTGTTATTTCCTTGTGTTAACTAGTTGTTTAGCTTTAGGGGCAACATCATGTGTTTGAAAAGAAAACACAGATTTTTAAATTATTCACTGCATGGTAAAGTCATGAAGGGCTGGAATGTGTGTACCATTCCTGTGTGCAGCATTTTTCCCCAGGAAACTTTGGCCAAGATAATAAAAGCACTGATAGTGTAGACTACCCTAATTAAAAAAGTTTGGAAAAATAAAACTTAGCTAAGCAGTAAAAGTTAATTATTTTGTGTAAAGAAGCATTCGCCATTTCACAGCTGTTATCTGGAGAGAAAAGGCTCCTCTCTGGAATGGAGCAGTGGCAAGGCTGTAGCTGCTCTCTGGAAACCAGCTGCCTGGCCTGGCTGGATCCCTCCCTGTTCAGGGAAATTCTGAGGGGAATCATCATGCTGTTAATGGAAGCTCTTTGTTACCACCTCGTGGATTTATGCAGCAAATGCCTGTTGCTAGGCTGCTCTGAAAAGTTAGGAGCTTTACTTTGCAAAATCCTCTTCATTTGTGCATTCAAAAAAGGCAGGCAACCTCTCTCCCGCCCTTCTTTTGTGTAAGCTTAGATAATTTAAGATGTTGTTTTTTTTTAAAAAAAAATCTTTGAGTGATGTGTCAGTGACCATGTAACAGCACTGCTTCATTTTCAAGTTTGAACTTACCAACAATTTTCCTTCCCTTTTTTAAATTGGATTTTAAAATCATTTCCACAAATTGATTTTTTTAATTAACTCCTCGTTCGTCTCATTTTTTCAATGGGAGTTAGGAAGAAATAAAGATTTTTACTTCTTATTTAAAAAAATCCAAATTTCTAATTTAATAGGGAAATTACACGTTGCATTAGCCTCTTCATATTTGTCTCTTTATGTGGAATTTTTTTTGCATTTATTGGGCTCTCTTTTTATTATTCTGCCTGCTGATTTGGGCATAATTATGCACTTGTTTAGCATTACTCAAATCACAGTATTAGAAATTCACAGATCTTCCTTACCATGACACAGGTTCTATGAAATACAGCTTTGTTTACAAATAGAGCTATAAATGATCCCTGCAGCAAAGTCATAATTTATAGTGAAGGGTTCTACGGAGCAACAACTATGTGCTCACATAATTGAAGATTTTACTGCAACACTTATTAATTACTGGGGCTACAAAAGCTAATATTTCAGCACTTGGCTTTAATGCTGGCTTTGATGCATTTAATCTGACTTCTGGAAACAAACTGGCTTGACTGAGTGTAAAGAAGAAAAGGATCCCTCCAAGACATTCACCCGGTCATGGAGGCACGTGGCCCATGGGTTTATGTTTAAGGAAGCTCTAGGGAACCAAAGCCATGGTGTTATTATGGGGAATGCTGGGAATGTGCACAGCAGGAGAAGGTACCAGCTCTACCTGCAGTGCAGTCACAGTGAAAGTAAGCTCTGCTTTGACCCTTTGCCTCCCTAGGCTGCAGTGAGGATCTCTTCCTGAACACCATCCAGCTCCGGCAGCAGCGGATAGCCATTGAGAAAGCTTTAGCAGAGGAGGAGAAAGTTGCTGTTGACCTCAAAAAGGAGTACGATGTCTTGGCCATAAAGGTATTGTAGTGTTTTCTCAGCAAGCACCAGCATGTTCAATGTAGTTCTAGTGATTAGTGCTAGTCCAACATTTAAAAACAAAATCCTAACCCTCTGAAGGGCCTCCATTTGGGAAGAAGTATGTGTGGTAGCACAGAGGCAGGAGGCAGCTTGACCTGTTCTCCTGAAAAGGGTAAATCAAGTTGGTCCAACCTTAGTTTTCATGGGGCTGGATCCAGGCTTTAGGTCTAGTTCCTTCCCAGCTGTCTAGCCTCATGCAGCAGCAGGAACTGGATTGTCTGGTTTGGATGAAACACATAGTGTGGTCTGGCCTATCCTCTGTGTGTGTGTATGGGAACAGAGACTGAAGAATTCTTACCCTAACACAAATCCAGGTTAAAATAAATGCATAAAAATTCTATTCTTTCATCTATTTCTTTTGCTTTTTGTTATTTTCTGTTGCTCTTTGTCACAGGTAATCACTGAATAAACTCTTTTGGTAAATATTTTCCATTTTGCTTTCTTGAACTCTTGCATTCATTAAGCAATTTGATTTGTGTTAATTAAAAATATCTTATTTTGAAGGGTTATCTGGAAGAGAGTGCTACCAAAATAACATTATGCAAGACTTGCACTTTTTTTGTCTCAAAAATGTTCCATCAAGCACGCTTAACATACAACATTTTTTAGTTTTTAAAGGCTTTCCTAAGTGCCAGCTGCCACATATTCACCCTGGGGCATGACATTTGAGTCTGAATTGTTTCTTTCTCATGCAGAATCAATAAACATTTCCAGGCATAACACAATAACAATTATCTTGCAGGCTCTGTAGGTCTATAAGTGTTTTAGATGCTAAACAAAGCAGCTGTCTCTTGACACATACAGGGCTTCTCTAAGGAGACACTAATGAGTGTACATGTATGCAAAGGTATTCAGGTTAGAATCTTGCTTGAATATATGTAGATGATCCTTGGGTTTGCCTATGAAACTCACCTATCATATGTAGTTTAAGAAAACCACATTTTTATATTCTTCTTTCCCTTTGGATCAGGAACTCTAACAGAACCTTGTTGCCTTATGTATTCTAAGTATCACGATTTTGTTGGTCCACAATTTGTCTTTCTGCAGGCAAAAGAAATAGCAACCAGTCTGGACAAAACAAACAGGGAGCTGGAGGCCTTTCAGTGGGAAAAGCTGCACAGACTGAATGAGCTGGATGTAGTTGTGCCTTTGAGACTCCATCAGGTAATTCAAGATGTTGCGCATCTGCATGTGCAGAGTGGCCTGTGTACATCTAAACAATGGTGTTACTGTTCTTTGGGGCCCTTAGTTCCTGATTCCTATGGTCTCCTGGGAGGGAAGTGCCCTTAACTGAACTTTATGCTGCTATTTCCTCTAGAATTCCCTTTATTTTTTTTCCTTCTCCTGTACTGACAGAAACGAGGTAAGGACAGGCAGGCTGGCTCATAGCTGAAATGTACATAGTCTTCAAGTGCTGTATAGGTTTGGCATGGTATTCTCCTTCAGGTCATACTGATATTCTCCTGGGGGGAAAAAACCAAAACAAACCACCCCCCCCACCCCAGAAAAACAAATCAGAAAAGCCCCCAAAACTATTGAAACTAATGGGAATTCTGCCCAGTTCAGCAATGTCAGATTAGATACAATGCATTCATTCACACAATTCCCTGGCCCCAAAAAAGAGTCGTGCCCATGCCTAGTATTACCTCACTCACTAGCTCTCTACTGCTCACACATTTGATATAAAGAGACATTTCCATCACCCAGCCTTGCTTATTTCTGGCTGCCTTTGCAGGTGCAGTGCTTGGTTGATGGGGAGATGCCCCGTGACTTCTCTCAGACTTTAGTTTTTACCAACCAGTCCTTGCAGTACCTGCAGAAGAGAATTGTGGACCAACGTAATGAAAAGAGAATGCAAAGAGAGATCCATAAGAAGGCCAAGGAGCAATACAAGGAGCTTCTCCAGGACAAAAAGGAGATGGAGAAGGAGATTAAACGTGAGTAACAGAGACTCTGAACAACACAGCATTGCTAATGTTCCTTCTGTCCCTCTCACTGGGTGTGGGTAACTCACCACATCTGTCTCGTTATCTGGACAGATGTCACAGAGGATTACTGCAGAAAATAGATCAAGTGGACTGTTTTGATGGAGTAGCAGTTCTCCAGCACTGCAGAGTCATCAGGCTGTGCAAAATAATTTGGGAACTAAGTATAAGTAGAGCTGACTGAGATGAGACACTGGAAGTCTGGACACGTTTGCTATTTCTGCTTGTAAACCAAGAACTAGGAAAAAAAGTAGTTTCCCCAAAGATACAAAAGCTTTTTCTGGCAATTTCCTCCCCTTTGTAACATCTGAAGAAGGAAACATGCCCTAATCAAAATACTTTGCCAAGAGCCAAACCCAAAGCTGTGTCTAGCACCACCAGGCCTGCAGAGGCCCTATACAGCCTGTGGTGTGAGAGTGGCTTTACTAGGACTGGCTTAGTTTGGCTTAGTGACCACACAGGCATGATCATGGACAAGGAAAAATGGCATGACTCAGCTGTGAGCTCTGTGTGGTTTTCTGTGAATTATTTATTACAGGGCAAATACCAAAGAGCTCAGACAAAAAGCTGGGGTAAGGCAGAAATTCTTACAAACCAATGAATGACAGTGCTGCCATTTGTGCCAATGTCCCTCTGTTAGAACTGGAGGAGAGGTGCAATCTTCTGATGATGGAGAAGTTTGGTCGGCTGGTTGATTTTGAAGCAGTTCAAGTCCACTCTGTTAATATACCCATGGAGCAGATGAAAGTGAGGATAATGGAGAAAGAGTATGAGCATTTCGTGGAGCTCAAAGAATGGGAGGTAAGCAGCAGGAAGAGGTTGTGATGATCTGTTAAGGCTTAGTTTCCCTGGGGGCTGAAAAGTTACCCTAAAATCTTTTGTGAACATGCTCATGTTTGATTTTTTTTTTCACTTGTCCTTAATAGACCATAGTGTTCAACTCCAATTTCCCATCATCATTCCTACTTCTGCTCCATTTGTTGGTGCACATCCTATTTTTCACTGAGGTAGTTAATCTCTCTGTTTTGCTTTCCTCAAACACATTGTCCTATTTCATTCCCTAAGTGACGCTCTTGCAGAGCACTTTTCTCTGGTTCTCAGGTGGCATTCAGCACCTCCTGCCTTCTCTCAGTGCCTTTGGTGACAAACTGAATACAGGGTAGGCTCTGGCTCGTGCCTGGGGTGCCAGTCCATGCAGTCTGACAAGTTTGTGTCTGCATTTGGTGGGGCCTAAGGCTCAGCTGCTGTGGTGCAAGCAGGCAGCACACTTACGCTGCCCTTAGAGAAGAGCACAGGAGGGTACAGAAGTACTATGTACCTAATGGCTTTCTTTAACCCACACTTTTGCCTAACTGCTTTATTTACTAAGGCATTGGTAATTTATATAAATTGAAAACAGTAAGATGACATTGCACTAAAGGTACTGTGGGATCAGGTGGTGTGGGAGATCAGTTTGTTGTTTACCTGTGACATTTACACTGCGCTGAGCACTTCTTCCCCACTCCACACTTTTTGTCCTCTCTCATCCCAGATCAACTTTTTTACATCTTTCTAGGAAAGAATTGTAGTCCTGCAGCATCAGCTAATGAAGCTGACAAGGGAAAACACCAGCAAGCTGCACCAGCTGAACAGGTTTTGCCATGAAAAGCATCAGCTGGAAACTGAGCTAGAATCACTGATGACTGGTCAGGTGAGCCTTTTAGCCACTGCAGTGCTTGCAGGTTTGGGACTGTTCAGAAATGGGTAAGGGATCACCTGAACCCTCACCAGCTCCGTGGTCTCACATCCTGCTCTGCAGTCAGCAGTTTGGGCTAGGAGTGGGTCAAGCTGAATGGTTGCTCCATACCTTAACATCTCTCCCATTTCTTACTTAGCTGCTTTCTAAGACTGAAACAAACTCATTTCTAATTAAAATACACCTTGAAGGAATGATTATTCCTTTGTTACATGAAACAGTCATATTACAGTCATGTAACAGCATTACAATGAGAAGTGGATTTATTGCTCTATACCAGGGAGTAAGTCTAAATTAGTAAACCTTCACTCTTTCACATAGTTCTGCCTAAGGTGTGGAGAAATCATGGATATGTCCTGGTTCTTGGAAAGCTTCACTTTCCCAGCTTGAAATAAATTTCCACTGTCCATTCTCCATGTTTTATAGGAGCCATTTTTTTTCCTCTCCCATTTTTTTCCTCTACAGGCCAGAGAACTTGAGGGCGCCCAAAATGCTGACACCAAAGAGACAGCCAGGCTGGAGTCACGGCTCGTGCAAATGACTTGTGAGGTGGCCTTTCTGAGAGAGCAAATCAACCAGGGCAGAGTATGTGGGAGGTAAATGAACCTGCTTTCCTTAGCAGAAAAGGTGGGTGCCTCTTTCTACAAGATTTACCACAGGACTCTGAGACTTCAACTCCCTGTTCAGAAATAGTAACTAACAAACCAAGTCACCCTTAAAATTAACTGTGGCAGCAGTCATGCCTGGAAGTACGAAATTAATTGTTTTGGCTATCCAGGGGTTTAGTTGTAAAGGGTTGTATTTGTTTTTTCTATCAAAATATGATTGTAACAACATATATGGAATAAAAAACCAGCAAATAAAACTACTAAATACTGTTATCAGTCCATTGCAGAGGGTTGCATCGGACAAGGTGCCCTGTGTGTGTCCACGTGTGTGCATTATGTCTATGTCTACTCTTCAAACAAGTGGCTGGGGAAAGCTGGTTTGAAGTTTCACAGGGGAAAATATTGATTTGGTACCTTGTTCTCAAAAATGGTAAAAGCAGCCTGCCTCAAGCAAGCATTTGTTACTGCTGAACAGCAGGGGCCCTGCTCTGCTAACTGAGCTAGCTAGAGTCAAGGGATGTGCCACTGGCCAGGAGAAAGCAAAGGGGCCTTTCTCCTCAGGGCAGGACCTGGCATTTACGGGGCAGGAGGAGGGTGTAACAATGCAAAGTCAGCCTGTAGTTCCACTGGCTTGCACCTGCCTGATCAGGGAGAGGAGCTCTGTGTGTTTTCAGGTGTTGCTTTTTTTGCCTCTCTCCTTTGGTGTGGTGGCAGCATGTGATCATTTATAGCACTTACCCCGTCTGACTGTGAAACCTTCCTCCATCCCTAGGGTGGAGGGGTTGTGTTCTTCCCATGCAAGGCTCCTGAGGTGCTAATTTTTAATTGAACAAATTAAACAACCTCCATCTGCTCTTGCTGTTCCTCCCCACTTCTCACCTCTTGCCATGGTCTCTGTGTCTGTCTCTGGTGTAGGCTCAGCAGGGCTCCAGCCATACCCCAGCCAAGCACAAGAACTTCAAGCCTATGAATGGTGCTTGTGCAGCCTGCCTTTACAGGGGGTCCCTGCTGAGGAGCATGTCTGGTGCTGGCAGCTCTTGTGCAGCTGCAGATTGTGCCCTGGGAGGTGAGAAACAGCTGGAACCCCAGGCAAGGGGCTGCCCTAACAAAGGGTAAGGACATCCAGTGCCAGCTGGGTAACCAGACACCCAGAGACTCAGCTGGAGACAGGGAACAAGAAGACCCCAGACTAAGTATCACCAGTGACTATTTGGAAAACTCTAACTGCAGGAAAATGTCACCTTTCCCTGGTGTCCTCCTTGCTGTATGTCTGCAAGTGGAAAAGAGAAACCTCCTTCTGTGGGAGGACTTAGCATAGAGCCAGGCACAGCAAAGACTAAAGCCTTTATTTTAGATGTTAAAGCGTGGATTTGTCTTTACAGAGAGGCGGCTGCAGATGGCGTGTATGTGAAAGGTTTAAGTTCATCAGGCAGAGTGCATAGCTCCAGTCCATTCACAGGAGTGTGTTCCTGGAACAAACCTTCCTGGGGGGGAGGAAAAGACCTTTTGGACAGCATTATTTGTTGTGAAGCCCTCGCTGCAGGAGGGAGCTGGCTCTTGGTGGTGGCAGCTCTGTTTGGACCCATGTCCCGCAGTGTCCCTTATCCAGCTGATTCCATCGTTGCTCTCTCTGATGGTGCCACCAGGAGCTGCTGCCTTGTTTCCTGGGTCCTCCTGTGACCTTGCTGAGGATGCCTTCTGTCTCCATGGCATTATAAAAGGCACATATACATCTATATACAAGTGCATAAATATATAAATAGGGGTGTTATACAAAAATAAATACCCTTTCTCTTTTTCTCTTTAGAATAAGTCTTTTGCAAAAGGCAGCTTGGTCCCTAGCTGGTGGGAGGATGAGTCTCTAAGGGTCTCAGTGGTGGAGGGCTGCTGTTCAGATGTCTTGGTAGGTCCTGACCCAAAGATGTGATCACCGGATTCTGGGTGTGGAGATCTCCTCTGGACTGGCAGCAATCTAATCTTTCTACCTCTTCAACTGGCACTAGGCCTAAGCAGCAAGGACTTCCTGAGGGGGAAAGGAGCAAGAAATTATTACAATGCACGCTGGAATGAGAGATGCTGTGGCAGGTTTCAAGTCAACAGCTCACTTTATGAGGAGGGGTACTCTGATCAAAGAGGAAGACAGATTTGCATTCTAAAAGTCTAAGTGGGAATTTGATGCCATGAACACGCAAAGAAAGTTTGATCTGCACTACAGGGATGGATCAGTGGATTAGGTCCTAGGGAGATGGATTCACATCTCTTGAACATGAGGCATCAGAAAGGCTCTGCAGTGAGATTTCCCTTCAAGAGCAGCCTAAAATGGTGAGATGAAGGAAGCATGGAGTTTTCCAAACCACTGACCTTGGTGGAAGAGGGTATCCCGTCGAGCATCCAGGCTAGGGCCTCCCACTTTGCTTCCCATCACTGGATGATGGAGGCCAACAAAGTGCTCTTGAAGGTGAAGACAGTCATCTTGTGGCTGAAGAAGCTGGTGAGTGGAGTCATCTGGGAGACTGTAGAGGAAAGAGCTGTCTTCTGTGCTGGAGCTGGGCAATCTGGGGAAGCAGGCAATGGGGGTTAGTGCTGTTTACAGATCTGTCCTCCTTGAAAGATATAACTCATTGTCATGTCTCAGCCAGCTCATCAATGTGTGACTCAGAATATTCCTAAATGAGGGGAAGAGCAGAAATTGGGATGTATTTGTGGGATGAGAATGAGGTGATGTGGGACCTGGTATCCATGTCCAACAGCTGGTGAGTGCCACAGGAGCCAGGAGGAATAGTACCTCACAAGGAGCACGGTAATGAAGGTGTCTGAACAGTGAGACACAAAGCACTCACAACTGGACACTGGGCAGATTCTGGGGCTGCTGTTTATCAGCATCAATCACAGATGTTTGCATCTTTCATCCTGCTTTTTAGAAACAGGAGGACGAAAAGGGGACGGCGGGGAGTAGGTCTTTGCCACCTCTACAAGTAAATTATTCCTTCCTGAAATCTAAGAGGAATGAGTTGTGCAAAGAGAATTTAGACCAAGGTGTCCTAGTGCTGGAGCATGGATTTGTTTCTCAAGAGTTGGGACAGACAGGAGTGTATTGAGGGCAGGCTTTCCTCAGCATGTAGTCTTGTGGATCCCAGTAGATTGTTCCACCCTCCCTCCACGTGCCAGGACTAACCTGGAGGGCTGGCAGTCTTGCTGGGCACTCCCATTCTGCAGCACTCTTGCCTGCAGCAAGGCATTGGTCTCCTCGTGTGACTGGAAGGAGACAGAAGGATTCTGAGCAGAGCAATAGCACACAGCAGCAGTAAGAGGCAGGTGCTGATCTCTGAGTCAGAGCCCTGGGGCAGATTGCTGAAGCTCTTACAGCAGTAGGCAGACAAAGCTGAAACTCTTCTGCTACTGAGGGCAATGGAACTGACCATTAAAAAACTCACTTTATACTTCCCGCTGTATCAGTGGGATAAGCAATTTATAGTCTCAGCTCTGGCACTGCCTGTTACCCTTTACAGAGAGAGTCCTCAGCACTGTCAGTCCCTCTGAGCTTTGCTCAGGGGACACAGGAACCGTTGCCATAAGAGTCACCTTTTCTCACTGCCTCCTCCATACTCAAGAGGCACCAGCTCAAGAATCCACCCCTTCACCAGCATTCTGGAGACCTTCCTGTTCCCCCCATGTCTCAAAAGGGGAAATCTCTTTTGGGAAGCCAGCCTTGCCACTTCTACATTCTGCAAAGTGTGCCAGCCACATCTGGAGAAGCCCTCTCACTGCAAGTGTGGCCTCCAGCTCGTGACAAACCAGCTCCTGGTCCCAGGTGTGGACTCACATGCGGCACTTCATCGGGGCTGTAATCTCGGGGCTTGGTGCTTGTGTACCCCACTCCTGCAGAGGCACAGATGCCATTCAGATGTGCCCTGCTGGCATAGGGCTGCCCATTAACAAAGGGATGTCCATTGGCACGAGGAGCAGAGATGCCTCTCAGAGGCACCATGGTGTACTGGCACGACGACACCAGCAGCCCAGCTCCTGGGAAGCTCATGTCAATGGTTTGCTCTGCAGAGGGAAGGAAAAGAAAGTCAAGAGGCAAAAATGAGAGGTAAAGTCAAGCTTGTTGAAGCTCAGCTTTTATAGGGTTAGGCTATCCTATCAGGCAGCTATTTTGGCACTCAAAGCACTCTTAGATATAAATAGTGGAAAGGCGCCCTTTGCCCCTAAGTCCCTGAGGTTCCTTTGCAACAGGGCACGCAGGGCAAGGGACAAACAGTGGCCTTTGTCTTTATGGGGTTCCACAGGACATCTGAGACTTGCCCTCTGCCCAGCCCTTCCCCACTTCCTGGAATTCCCTCTCATTTTGGGTGTTCGATGCAATTACACGCAGGGTCAGATTTAATCCACAAGTAAACCATATCCTGAAAATCAGCCCGCAATAAATAACCCTTACTCTGTTTGGACCAAGCTCTCCAAAGGCAAAAGGGGATGAAAGCCACAATGAGGAGTACGATGGAGCCCAGCACAACGCCTACAATCAAGTACGGCAAGTCGCTGGAACGGGCCACCATGGCTCCTGTCCCCAGGCCACTGTGCCCACCACTGAGTGGGGGACGCTGCTGAGGGGGCACTGTGGAGGGTGGAAGACGACCTGGCAGACCAAGAGACTTCCGAGCTGTGGAAGGAAGAGAGAGAGAACATTAGACAGAGACATGGCAGATGGCACAGCAGCCCAGTTCAGGGATGTTTATGCTGCTGTGGAGTGGCCAGACTTCTGTGGTGGCTTTATAGAAGCACTCCTGGATGACAGGATTTCTAGGCTGATGCATACGGCAGTACAGACAAGGCCCTTGTGCTTGGCTCACAGCTTTGCCAGACCTGCTCTTGGACTGCTCAAACAAAAGCAAAACCGGAAGAGCTTCTCCAAAGCACACACTTGGACATAATGCTGTTCCTGTCATGACAGTGCAGCTTCTTGAAAGACAACATGGGGCCTGCTTCTAACACAACATGGAGTTCAGCACAGCAAGGGAAAGTCAGCCCTTCTGCTTCCAGTCACCACTGACGTGACAGTTAGGAAAACAAAAGGTAACTGCTGCTCTGAGGGACAGCAATGGTCTCTGCACAAGGGGTGAGTACACAGACCAGTCACACTGATCAACAGCATGGATGAGCCTGTGCCTCTCTTCTCTCCAGGGCTGCCTCCACTACTTTGCTGGAGCTTGGGCGATGCACTGTCAAGCAGGGATGGTTCCTTCCTGCTGTGCTCTGACAGCTGCAGGCAGGGCAGGCTGTGCTCCCGGGAAGCTGCTTACCTTTGGTTTCACAGATCATCACGTTGCTGAACTCGCTTTCACCTCCCTCATTGAAGCACTGCATCTTAATGTCATAGGAGGTCTCTGGCTGCAGGTGGCTGATGGAGTGCCAGTACCGATCTCCTGAGGGAACAAACACATGGAGCTCTTAACTTCCTCAGGGAGCAGGCAGCTGGCCCAGCTCTGCCCAGTAAAGTAGCCTGGACAGCTGCTGCCTTTTGTGCACAGGGCTCCTTTTGGCTGTGCTGTCGTCCAGTAGGGACCAGCAGCTGGGACCAGTCTCTCCATTTCTCCTACCTTCCACCACGTCCTTCTTGTAGTCACTGTCATTGTCACTGTCAGTGGGGCGGTAGTAGATGTAAAATCCATGGATGGGAGTGTTGTTGTTGCTGGCTGGGATGTACTGCAGAGAATGGGAAGGAGAGCAGAAATTAGCAGAGATGTCCATGCTCGTATTTTACTAGGTGAGGAGCAGCTGGGATAAACAGGATGGGACAGGAAGATAACCTAGCAGAGGAATCTTCCTCATGTTGACATTGGTTTGCACAATAAGGGCTTTTCTACAAAAGCTCAGTGCTACTTTCTACTCTCAAGCTTTGGCTCTCTCAGGTAACAAACAAGCTGTGAATCTGGGCCTGTCACTCCAGGCATCCAGTGCTCTGCTCCCTCTCAACACCACAGCCAATGATTCAGAGAAAAACATTCCTCATCAACAGTGACTCAGCTGGGCATGGGCAAGCACACCATCAGCTTGACTCTGGTAGGCTCATGGCTTCCAGACAAACTGGGTCTTGCCATGAAGTGGTTGCTGCAGGAGGTTTGTGTTTCTGAAGACAGTTCTCTTCCTTCCCCACACCCAGGGCAGCACTGTCCCAGCTCCATGTGTTCTTGCTGTCTTTCACCCAGTGTTTTATCAGCTACTGCCTGAGTTTAAATGAACAGCTGTGCCCATCCTGCCTCGTGGCAATTTCTGGCTAGAAGTAGCTAGGAGAAGAGAGCAATGCATCCCTCTGAATAAGCTCTAAGCTGTTGAGAACACTTGGATCTGGGCTTGTGCTCCAAAAGATCCTACCCACTCCTAAAAATCCTCTGGAGTGGACTGCTGTAAATGATTATCAGCATTTAGGACTGTTACCCACCGAATGAGAGAGAAGGATGTATCTGCTGGAAAATACCAGGACAGAGAGAGGTGCTAAAGGATTCCAGAAATCTGGCCAGGAGAGCAAGCCGCTACCCAATGCATTGTTCAGCTGTGCTTATTGAACAAAATGGTCAAGACCCCATGGTTATCCACTGAAATCTTCCCGTATACGATGTTGGATTCAGATGGAAAGGGTTTCCCAGGGTCTCTGACTTCCCGCCTTTCTACGTGTCCCAAGCCCAGTCCTCCGTTGGTGGAGGCAGCTGTTGGATCCCAGATGCATCTGTGCTGGTGACAGGCTCCAGTGCGGTAACCTGGAGGAGGCGTAAGCTGGGCAAGGAGCACCCCACAGCTGGTTCCTCCCCTGCAGCTCTCTCTCTCAGCCCCCAAGCCTCACCATCCACTTGAGCATGATGGTGGTCTCGTTGATGGCGTCCGTGAAGGTGATGTAGGGCCCGGCCACGGGGCGCTCGTAGACGCGGCTGCTGTACCCGGACACCACGTACGGCCGGGACGCCGCGCTGGGCTCGCTCTCGCCCAGGATGTTCAGCGCCCGGACACGGAACTTATAGGATGTGCCTATGGGGAAAATGGGAAATAAGACAGTTGCAGGGATGGGAGTTTTCCAAGATTTCTACTGTCAGCAGGGCCCTGACTCTGAAGAGGGGCTACACCTCCAGAAGGCAGAGAGCCTACAGCAAGTTTGCTGTGGAAGTCCAAACACTGAATGGTCACATTTCAGCCATGTCCTAGATGGAGCCTGCTTTTATTTACCTTCCCCAATTCCTGTCTGGATAGTCCAAAGGTCAGACAGCAGTTTTGGAAGGTGTGCAGGGTTTAAGAAATGCCAGAAAGGATATCCTGACCTGTACAGGATACACCAGTTCAAAGCTCGAAGTCTACATAATTTTTACTCAAACTTCATTTTACTGGTCTTTACTCTGGGGTAGTTATGTTCCTCTTTTAAGCTATCCAGCTCTGTGATGAGATCTTTTCTCATGCAAGTGCAATGGGATTTGTGTGCCCATCTGTCTTGCCTGTGGCTAAGTAAAGTTCTGTCCTGTCTTGTAAAAGGCAAAACCAAATGCCTTTAGTAACTGTATCCTGTAATACAGAAAAGTATGCCTAAGCCTCCCTGAGGGAGGTCAAACCTGTGCTGGTCTCTGCAGCTGGAGAAATTGGAGAAGCATCTGCAGCTTTTTCCCCAAGCACCTAAGGCAGGAGTCAGGGAACCTTTGTTTTGCTCACGCGTGCCAGGGCTGAGCAGGATGTGACAGATGGTTAACCATCCTCCAGGGACCCTGCAGCTTTCCTAGAGACCTCCAGGAAGCAGGGAGGAGAGCACCTGCCTACCTTTCTCCAGGCCTGGGATTTCCACAGAGAGGCGAGAGGGAGGAATGTCACTGGTGGCCAGGACCCAGTCTCCCAACTTCTTCAATTTCTTATACTCCACCCGGAAAGACTGGATGGGGAACCCGCCATTCCCACGGGGGATCCAGGTGACATACACAGATGTCTCTGATGCCATGGAGATGGTTGGACGGTCTGGTGCCTCTGGAGCTGCAAGGGACCCAGAAGGACATCAGGATGTGAAACATATTCTTGTCACCCTGTCTGGAGGATTCTGTAGCTCAGCTGGGTGAAGGACTACCTGCATTGCACCCAGCCACATGCTCTGCAACTCCTGAATGCTCTCTTCCTTCTGTCTCCTCATTCTCCCAAATCCTCATGCCTTTCAGTTTGTGCCCACAAGCACCTTTTACTCCTGTTTGCATCTTGCTCCTTTTCCACTCCCAACTCAAGCTGGATGAGACAAGGTTTGAGGTGTGATCACGCATCACGGGAGGGAAAGCAGTGAGGGATGGATGCAGGGCTGGAGGTGGAGCAAAAAGCCTGGGTGATGTGGAAGCAGTGAGCAGGGGGAGACTGATGCTGGGGATAGCCAAGTGTAGGAGATGGAAACAGGAGAGACAGAGAAGAAACAGCTGAAAAGGAAATACGGAGAAGTTGTGAACTGTGGAAATGCAATTTGACAGGACAACAATAAAAAGATGGGAGGGAAAGAGACGAACGGAGCTATGGATATGAAAATAAAGACAACAAATGAGTGAGTATGGGGAGACTGAAGGATGGCACTCCACAGGAGGATGAGGATTAAAGGAGAGAATTTCACAGAAATTATAAAGGGAACAGTAACAATAGAGACAAGGTGGGAAACAACAAATTAGATGGACCAGTAAAGATCTGATGTTTCTCCAGCGCAGCAAGATACCCAGATGGAGCACTCTGCACCCCTAGAAAGGGAATGAATTGTCCCTAGCCTGGGCTTTGCTGAAAGAGGAGGATGCCAGTGCATGCAGAGACTTGGTCCCTGTTCTCCTTCACACTCCATCAGCACCCACTGGAGCAGTGCAGTTTGTTGTTCCTGTGCCCCACACATTCACAGATTCCAAGACAGGGCTTTCTGAAGCCTCTGTGTGGAACTCAGCAAGAGACAGAGAGTTGCTGAGATGTCCTTGCATTAAAGGTGGGGACAGGCAGGTGGACTCACCTGCTCTCCAGGACTGACTGTCAAGGGCAGTGGCAGAGGCATCCAAGAAGGACCTCTCCTTGTCAGAAGCTAGAAACCACCCATCCAGCACTGCAGTTTTGATTTATCCAGGGGACACTTCAACCCCAGCATGGCCTGGCCACTGCCACCCACAAGAGACCCAGCACCCCTCAGCCACCCTGCTTCCTGTTCAGGGAGGGCCTTACGGGACAGACGGCTGTTGTCGGCCTGGTTACTGCTCTGAGTGCTCGTGCCTGGGTCATCCCTCTGGATCTGCTGCTCTTTGCTGGCAACAATCTCTGGTTTTGGGCGCCGGCCTGTGCAGAAGGGAGAGGTGGCATCAGTAACACAGAGATGTGCTCAGAATTAACTTTTGCTGTGATGAGGAAAGCAAATATTCCCAGACAGGATGCGGAGGTAAGTACTTCCTGGACTCTAACAGCCCTAGGGGCTCAAAGCACTCAGCCTGCTGGCAGGAGCTAAAGCTAAAGGGGCAGATTTGTTAATAGATCCCCCTCATATTTAATTTTCTACAACTTTTAATTGGTTTTCTTGAAATGTTGCTAGATTTCTGTCTCCATGCAGAGGATGGATTAAACAACCTCTTGGCATTTATATTAGACCCATTTTCTACAGTTCTGCAGGTGTTCAACTGAGACATCAGGGGAAGAAGGGATTTATTCCAACCCAACAGAGGATCGGTTGGAATATTCCCCATCTTACCCTCCACTTTCTCTTTTGACAGTTGCTTTAAGCTGAGGGCAGATGGGTTTCCAGAGCAGAAACACTCCCACTGTCCTAAGGCTGGTGCCTTGTGCCTCAGGGCAGGGACAGAATGTTTCAGGGGGGCCCTCCCCTGACTCAGAGCCCAGGGGACCCCAGGAAAGCTCTGCCCTTTACCGGTGCGGAAGGTCACCATGGCCGTCTGTCCCTCGCCAGCACAGTTGTGAGCAGCCATCTCCACCTCGTAGAGGCTCCCAGGGTCCAGCCTGGTGAGGGTCAGGCGGTGCTGTGAGGCTGGGACATCCCTCACGGCCCAGCTGTCCGAGGCGTTGGTGACCTGCTGAGAGACCAATGCAGGTGCTGCAGAGCTTGGGGCAGGCTGGGCTTCTTGTGGGCACTGAGCTCAGAAACTTTATTAGTAAGTTGAGTCCCAACCACATCTACCTTCCCTTCCCTCTCTGCAAAGGAGGGAGATGTTTCCAGCCTGATTTTGCAAAGCAATTCAGGTATAAGCAGGACACCTCACCCAAGCCCCAGAGTGTTTTCTTGACGCCAGGGTTCAGTCAGCCCTGTTCTGTCCTCTGGTTCCCTTTGATACCATCACCCCTCAGTGTGTGTAAATCTCCAGAGCGGACGTGCTCCACAAAATGCACCACTAGCCACAGGACTGAGCTGCTTTAGGAGCCGAATCTCTCCTGCAGCCCAGCTGCTGAGCTGCTCATTCAGATAGTGGCCATTTCCATGGGATGAGGTACCCAGACACAACTTTGTTTTACAGAATTTTATCCAGCCTCACCCCAGGCACTTTGGGGCTGAAATGAAGAACCATAATTCTTGAGCAAAGGTTTCTGCAGAGACAAGATCGTGTACAGCCACAGCCCTCAGAAAAGCTTGGAAACGCAGTTTGTTTTTTGGTGATACCCTGATGCCCCATGCAGAGGGGGAGGGAAGGTGGAACTTTCCTCCTTCTCCCCAGCAGCAAAGATAATATTTTTGCAGGCAAATAGGCAGGACACTGAAGTGACCCAGTGCCGAAAGGAGCATTAGCAATGCAGGCAACGCAACAGAACGGAAATGCCAAGACTCTGCTGTATCATTCATCTTCCCCGAGCGTTTGACACTGACGGATTAATGCCTGCCTCATTTTATTTTTATTCCTGAGCCTGCAAAGTTGTGAGGCCAGGGCCAGGAAAGGAAAGTAGAAATTCTTAAGAAACAAAAATAAGGGCTGCATGGCATCTGACTGCTTGCAGGCTGCTGGGAGTTTAGCGGCAGACTAGGAACAGAGTAAAAAGAGATATTCACAGATATTTTCTAGAGAAGAAGCAGAACCTTGCCCAGTACAAATATAGGTCTCCTGTCAGTAGGTCTAACTTTCCTTACAGCCATTTTCTACACAAAGAGCCTTTTCTTTTGTTGCTGAATTGATTCCTTCCCTCTCCACACACATGCTTTTCCAGTCAGAAATGTCAAAACCAGATCATTATATAACTTGATCCTAAAGATCTTGGATAGAAAGAGACTTTCTAAACAAGTTTAAGGGTTATTGGGACTAATTCCTTTCCACACAATCCTTAAGCATCCCAAGAAAGAGTCTCCAGCTGAGAATTTGGACTACACTGAAAACATATTACTGCAAACTGCAGTGACCCATGGTGACCTTCGCTGCCCCACGGCCCCTTCCAGGTGACGCGCTGAAAAACAAATCAAATATGGACAAACTCCAAGGCTGCAAGTTAAGATTGCAAGCAGAACTGGTGGTTACATGATACACCACTGGGGAATAAATCTCTTCTTGGCAGACAACCAGAGCCAATAGTCTGGGGATGCTTTTGGCATCTTTGTTTTTTATTTAAGCTTGCCCTATTGTGTTCCTGTGCTGGCATCTTCTGCCTTTGTTTTAAAGAACTCTATAAAGAGATGGTTAGCTGAAATCCTCATCTTAAATTTTTTTTAGAAGGAAATCAAGGATTTTAACAGTCTTCTATTACACTATATTTTCACAAAAGCACACAATTCCAGGAAAATAGATACATATGTTCACATGTACTTGAAAATGGTGCCTTGCAGTGGCTGGGAATCCTAAACATGCCATCTGGCATGTTTTTGGAATATACTCAAACCCTCTGGGGTTTGAGGCAAAACCTGCCTCTCTACTACAACTCCCTGTCTACCCAAAGGAAAGAAAAGCAGCAGACAAATAAATTCAAGCCCCTTTTTTCCACTTATCCCCAGCAAAATAGAAAAAGGTACTTTAGACCTCAAAAGCAGAATTTTTCCCTCAACAAAGCTTCACCATTTAAAGAAACTGCTGGATATAGCTGTGCCTGCACTGTGCCTGTGGTGCTGTGAAGCACCCCAGAGGGAGGAGCCCTTGGGCTCCAACAGGACTTGGCTGTGCACGGTGTGCTCACACTGTGCCACCTGCAATGTTCTGCACAGTGCACTGCCTTCCAGCTTCCAGAACAGAACTGGGGGGTAAGGACCTTCCCAGAGGATTTAGCATGGCTATGACTGCTCTCTGCTAGCTCCTCACACTCACTGAGCATGGGCACTCCAGTGCTGCTAAGCAGGGCAGGCACATGCAGCAGAGGCTGCTGCTCTGTGTCCTGCAGCCCAAGCTGCTCAAGGCAGAGGCCCCTGCCCCAACACACCCACTCACAAGGTGTACAACGTGTGATGAGGCCACCAGCCTGCCGATGGAACGGCATGGAGGGAAGGTGGGAGCAGGGCAAAACAGGGATACCTTGCGATGCTTCACCACGTAATAGAGGATGGGGGCTCTGCTGTCAGGCCGGGGTCTCCACACCAGGTCGTAGCTGTCCGTCTTGGATGTCCGTGGAGAACTGAGGATGATGGGGGCTTCGGCTGGAGTCACCAGCTCCTTGTTGGCTGCACACTGTGGAGATGCTGCTAGAGGGGTTGTCCCAGGCTTTGGCAGCCCAGCTTTATCCAAGGACAGCTTTAAGGCGCTGTCCCTGGAAGGCAGTGTTGGAGGTTGAGCCGAGTCCAGCTGGGCATCTCTCCCGCGGCTGAGTGGAACTCCTGGAAGACAAGGTGTCACAGCAGGGTCAGCGCCCATCCTAGTCTGTGCTTGAGGCAGAGCTGTGAGCCTCTTGTGTGGTGCTACCTGATGTCCCACTCAAAAAAGTGTTGGCAACAAATCCCTCCTTCCCCTGCTATAAACCACAGGGTTCTTTGTCTCTCTCAAGTCCCACTCACCCTCCGTAAGTTCAACGGGGTCCAAGGAATCAGCTGGTACCTCTCTTAGCCCAGGTGAATTCTGTTTTTAAGCTTTTGCTCAGTGCAAGTTCAGAGGCAGAGCTAAGCCACGGGGTGAGGTACTACACCCAGATGTCTTGTGTCTCTTGTGTAGAGATCACCCAAATGGGCACACATGGCCTTAGAATCAAAACTGGTGTCATGTGTTCCCACAGGGAGATATGGAGACCTCAGATGGAACAGCACTTGCAGCATAGGTTAAACAGGACACAGGGGCAGCACACCGACTTCCTTCCCCTGCGTCCCCTGCCCTGTGTGTTAGGCTGTGTCTGAATGGCCACGACTTTGGAGACAGGGGCTTACCCGGGCGGGCTGTCCTCAGCTGCACCATGGCTTGGGCACTGCCCACCTCGTTCTCGGCCATGCACTGGTAGATGCCCTCGTCCTCGGGCCCCACGCTGAGCAGCCGCAGCGCCCGGCGCGACAGCCGCAGCCGGTGGCTGCCCGACAGCGGAACCGCGTTGCGCAGCCACATCACCGAGGGCTGCGGGTTCCCTCGCACCTTGCACGTGAACTTGGCGCTCTGGCCCCAGGGAATGATCTGCTGGGACAGCTCCATGGTGACCTCCGGGGGTTCTGTGTGAGGGAAAACACAGACTGCTGAGAGCCACTTGG
The DNA here is from genome assembly GCA_013397195.1 of Hylia prasina. Taxonomy (NCBI): domain Eukaryota; kingdom Metazoa; phylum Chordata; class Aves; order Passeriformes; family Sylviidae; genus Hylia; species Hylia prasina. Next base: position 149,810 of record VYXD01004746.1, on the reverse strand, counting down.
CTGGCAGCACGGCACGGTCACGGCTTTGCACTTTCCTCTCTGGCAGGGATGAGAGCAGAGCGACGGATCCTTTCCTACTCTAAAATCCAACTCTCTTTGTTGGGGCCCACATGGGTCTGTTTGAATGCCCCTCCCCTTCAGCATCCACATAAACCGCAAAGAGAGGTAGCCCAAGGCCATCTGCCCTCTCACATGACATCAGACATCTACAAGTCCCATTTTTCTGAGCTGAAATGCTACTCTGCAAAGACTGTGCTTGTGCCACAACAACACATCGGCACCTGATAAAATGCAATCTGTAAAACATGGGCTTAGCCTCCCTAAATATTGTGAGAACCGGAAGCATGTGTGGTAGAAATATCTAATGTGTAGTATCCCTTATGTTTTCTACTCCACAGAGAGCTTCCCTAGAAAACAGAACAAAACCGAGACACTCCAATTTCTTCCTTATGCCTATGTCAAATATGTCTAAAAAGCAACCAGGCTTTCACTAGAAAGTATTAGAACAAAAGCAGTGCCACAAATGACAGGAGAAGAGCTTCTGCAGAGGAAGGGAGGATCCACCATCTTCAGCCCATGGTGGGAGCCAAGAAGGAGGAACTACTACCCTCAAGGAAGAATTAGTCTGGTCTCCTGGAAACTAGAACCACAAGCAGGGCTGTGCATTACACTGTGGTTTGTCCAGGGAGCGGAAGAATGCTTCAGTGCTGGTATCTTCCCCTAGAAGAGGATGAGATGTCCAAGCCCTTCCTGAAACAACAGCTCCAGCAGCACTCACCAAACACCTGCACGTTGTAGAAGATGAAGGCAGCCCCGGCCTCCCCCACACCATTGTCAGCCGTGCAGCTGTAGGTGCCCGAGTCCTCCTCACTCGTGGGGTCGATCAGGAGGTTGCTGAGCAGGAAGCGCGTCTTGTTGTAGGCGGAGACGCCGGAGCCGTCCTTGGCCCAGGTGACCCGGGGCGGGGGGATCCCGCTGGCCACACACTCCAGAATGAGGCTCTGGCCCTTGGTGACAATGATGGTCTGAGCCTCAGGAGGGTAGATTATCCGGGCTGCCTCCGCTGTGGAGCCTGGGGAGGAGAGATGGAGGAAGGAAGTGCATGGGAAGGAATGTGGGTGGTGGGAGAGCACCCTGTGCAGTGGGTAGGTAGGGATAATGGTAGGGCACACTGTTTTCCTGTGCTGGGGCAGGTAAATGGCAATGCAGGACAAGAGGGACATTGTCTAAGGGTTCTGTGCTCACAGCAAAGTCACCTTGGCAAAGGGCTAAGGGCCTTTGCCTGCCCACCATCAAGAACCTAAGGAAGCATGGCAATCCCAGGGCTGCATACACATACTCCAGGAGCAGACCTTGGGGCCTTCTGCTGCTGGAAAGAAGTTTTCTCAGCAGCTGATAATGGTTCACACAGAAAACCAGCTGTGATAGCACTGGTCAGTGCCCCCAGAGATGTGCAGTGAAGGGAGAATGGCTTACGTCTTACACGGAGCCTCTCACTGGAGACTGAAGTTTTCACCTCCTGTGTCACGGGGTTGTAGGCAGCACATTTGTAAGTCCCCTCATCCTCCTGGCTGGCATTAACGATCTGAAGGTTCCCAGATGGCATAATAAGATAATTGTCTGTAGAGAGAGAAGAGAAAGTGGCACATGGTCACAAGATATGCTCCTGTCCAGCCTCCTGGAAGACATGCAGTGCCTGAAGAAAAGGTGGACAAGGGGGAAAGAAAAAACCATGATGTCCTAGCCAGCATGGACGTCAGGGAGACCATGCCAGGGACCCTAAACTAACTTGTGCTCCGACAGGTGGCAAAGGGAGAAGGAGGCAGCAGGCAGAGACAGCTACTGCTGGTAAGGAAGGGCAAAACTGGAGGTCCTGTGCACTCACCTCGGGAGGCTTCCAGCCACTCCTGCTTCACACTGTAGCGGACCTGAGCCTTGGGGTGACTTTCGGGCAGGTCACAGGCAATCACAGCTGTGTTCCCTTCATCCACCTCGATCACATGCTGGCCCTCAAACTTGAAATCTTTGAGATCTGCAAAGAGAGCAAGAGACAACGCATCTCAGTGGCTGGCTAAACGTCTCAGTGTCAGCTCATCCTCTCCCCATGGACTCAGGGCTGGTTCATCATGGTGCTGGCAAGAGGACTGCTCTGACCCCAGCAGCTAGGGAAGCTGGCTTGCTTTCACAGTTGGTTTTTTTTTCCCCTCCTTTCCCCTACAAAATGAGTAACTTAAAACACAGCTTCTGGAGAAACTGCCTGCTCCAGGGAAACTGGCTGTGAAAAATCCTGGCCTGAGAGTAAAAAATAAGCCAACTTACTGCAGCACTGAAGGGCAGCCAAAAATGGTCCTTCTGCCGCCTGCTATTTCACACACTGCTGCTGTCCTGCTACTGAGAAGCTGACTTTGTAGTCATAACTCAGGGAGCCCAGCCTGCTTCAAGGGCGTACAGATGCCAGGTGGGAGGAAGTGTGTGATGCCCCCTGAGTTCCTCCCACACCTGAGAAATCAACGTCTCTGCTCCAGGCACTCTTGCTCCCATCAAATATCTCACAGCTGAAAGCTGGTTAACCACGACGCTTCACGTGTGCCCAAGCTCCAGTTAAAAGAACAGGGACTTGCAAGGAACACCAGCTCCTCCTCTACATGGCACAACTGCTCCTTCCCTAATGCAGCTGTGAAAACCCTGTCCCACCACGTTCCTCTGCCCAGGCTGTGAAGGGAGTGTTCCCACCCTGGCCGGGCTTATGTAGGCAGCAGGACTGGAAGCACAGGAACTATGAGGAACGGGTACCTGACTTTACGTTTTCTTTTCCCTGTTTTTTTAAAGCAGGAGGAGAGGACTGCAGTGAAACCCTACAGATCTGGCAGGGCAAGGAGCATGCCAACCCAGCCCCACCAAACTTTCCAGAGAGAAAACTGGTTTTCATTCTTTCTGGGCATGATGGCAAATCTTGCCAAGGCACTGCAAGCTTGAAGTTTGTCTCAGACAGCCTGTGCTGTGAGGGAGGAGGTTTTGTGCCAGGAAAAAAGTCCTTCACATACATTTTTACAATGCTGTACACCAGCCCAGGCAACCACTAGTGAAAACAGAACATCTTGCAGTTGGTTGTTGTCACAGGTGACAGGTCACGCTTGTCACATCAAGGCTCAACCTGGTGCCTCTTCCGAGGACCCAGGGCTAACAGATCTCCTGGATGACATGCCAGGAAATCTGGACAAGACCACACTTCCTTTGCAAAACCCCACTCTAAGGCAGGGTGGTGCATGTGCAGCCACAGCACGGCCACGTACTGTCGACAGCTCCCTCGCCCCTAGAAAGCCATCCCAGGACGTGGCACCCGTGACCCCAGGCAGTTTGGGGACCCAGGGGGCAGCAGGAGGGCTGGTGGCAGGCGGGCAGCGGGCAGCCTGCCTTGGCAGCCCCAGCCAGCAGAAAAATGTGGGGTTTGTTCTCTGGGAAATGCAGCAGCACTCCAAGAGCAAAAGACAACTCTGGCTCCAAGCTTCTCCCACCCACAGTCATGGAAAAGTGACATGAAATTTCTCAAGCAGACTTTCTGATTAAAGCAAGATCCTTTATGGAGTTTAAATAAAAACCAGCTCCCTTGGCAAGGCATCGAGCAAGCCTCCCCAAGCGCGGCGTGGAGGGGCTGTCGGGCAGCTGCCGGGGGAGCCAGCGGCCCCGGGCCCAGATCTGAGGGGAGGGGAGGAGGTTGAAAAGAAAAGGGGAGGTTTTGCAATGTCATAAAAATGATTTGCAATGAACATGCTTAATACTTCTGGAATTTCTTGGCATTGTTCAATTACAAAAAATAATAAAAAGAAGGAATACGGCTGAACTTCAGAAATGTGATTAATCCTTTAAGACAAGCTGAGGAGGGGAGCCATGTTTCCACTGGATATTAAAGCCAGATGAAAGTTAACTCTTAAGTTGTGAAAAGCTGGCAGCGCCTCACACTCCTCCTCCAATGAAAGTTACTGCTGGGGAGGGGAAGGGTGATGGATATTTTCCCCTCTTTGCTTTTTATATTTGATCAAGGAATAAAATAGTGAGAGCCACAGAAATGGAAAGAGGTGGAGAAGTGGCGAAAGCCCACTGTCTGCCTGCCCGCATTGCGCATGTTTCTCCGATCAACAAAATATAAACGAGCATCAGGAAAATTAATGTGCGCCTTGGTGGTCTGGAGTCATCACAGCCAAATTAAGATTTTGGAGCCAAGGCATTGGCTCCAGCAGTGCTGGCAGGGATCTGCACACACATACTTACACGAGCACGTGTACATGCACACATACCCTGAAGAGAAGAAGGGGCCCAAGAGCCTGGAAAAAGAGTAGACCCAAAGTCCTGGCATGGCAGAGCCATCTTGAAGGTGGAAAATGATGACCCTGTGTCAGGGCACCCTCTCAGATGACTGTGGGCTGGGCAGACGTGGGGACCTCTCACATGCAGCCCCCAGATGGTGGCTCAGCCCACATCTCACAGCTGTGGGTGTTGCAGCCCCACAGTAGGGAACAGGACCTGCAGCTCTTCCTGGCTTCCCCTCAGCCCAGAAGTGAGGGGCAAGAGGTGAAACTGTGGACAGAGGGGGAAAGAACAGAGGAAAGGGATCCTGGGGTAGCTGGGGGAGCAAGAACCAGGTGCCTCTGGAGAACCAGAGTGAAACTGGCAGGGGAGAGGGGAAAAATAGCAGAACTGGGACAAACTACTTTCTCATATGCCAAGTGTACGAGCTTCCTGCCAAACTACTCTCCTAAATTCCTGCTTCCCCGCAGAGAACAAGACTGGTTTATTTGCCAGTGGATTTTTGCCATGGGCGATCTCAACTGCCCTGCTTGCTGCTGGTATGGGCATGTAGAGCCATCCTTTAGTGCCAATGGGTCAGCCAGAGCTGGTGAGGGGTGGTCAGGGTCACCCCTGTCCCCCTGTGTGTATGGGACAAGCTCTCCCCCCCACATCCTGTTGCATTTGGCCCCAGCACAGCAAAACAGAGGGCCAGTGCCAAGTTAGGACAACCAGCTTCATCCTGGGGGGTTCAAACAAGCTGCCCCTGAGTTGTGGGGGGACCATGCATGTGCCCCCCAGCAGGGAGGGGTGGAGGAGAGGATCCATGCCAGGGGGATATTACAGCACTTGCCCCTTCAGCTGCCCAGCCAGCAGCAGCCAGGCCCCACACCTAACATGCAATTTGCACCAGAGTCTCACAAACCATTGCAGCTGGGAGAAACCACATCCCCTCTCACTGGCTGGGTTTTCCTTCTCATATGGCAGCACCCAGCGTGCCAGCCCATGTTCTTGTCCTTAAAAGACTCGCCTGACCACAGTGAAGCAAGTCCTCATCTACCAGCCATTGTCCCGGAGGTGCTGTGGACAGACAGACTGAGCACTGCCAATCCCAGCCATGCCGGGTAAGAGAGGTTTCCCGCCCGTTTTTTCCCTTTTTTTGTTTAGGAGGGAGTGCAACCAAAGGCCATTGCTTCATTGCTTGTGTCCATCTGCAGCCGTCTCTGAGGCGCGATGGGGTGAACTGGGGTGCAGGGAGGGTCAGCCCTGCAGCCAACTGTGCTGCTGTCACTGGGGAGAGAAACCAGCTGAATCCCAGGGCTGGGGGCCAAGCAGCAAGGCAGGACTCGATTAAATGAATGGGAGACCATAAATAACTTCAGAGAAGAAGCAATAGTAAATAAAATTATGGTCTCCAAGGTAAAAGTTCTCCCTGACTCAGGGCAGAGTGAAAGTGGGAAGGGAGGGAGCCTGAGAAGGGGAATAGGCAGGAATAGTGTTCGGTGCCTAACACCAGTCTTCCAGTCTGGGGATAGGCACCATCCACGATTCCCCCCTCAGCTGAGAGAGCAGCCCAGGGCTATGGCTCTCGCTCTCCATGCAGCCAGCACCACAGGAGCCTGGGCACTGGTGCTGTCACCACCAGATTCCTCCCACCCTGCTGACACAGGCACAGCCCCACAGACTTCTGCTTACTCGCACACCCCCAGCACATCTCCCTCCCCACACCTCAGCCCCACTCCTCCACCCTGGGCCCATCTCACAGTCCTCATGCCACAGCTCGGCTGGCTCACAAAACACCACCTGTGTTTTCCTTCTCTCCCCTCCTCACACCGCCTCTGTCCCCAGGGCCACAGCCCCCATGCCTGCTCTGCAAATGCTTTTCCAACAGGCAGCCATCCCCTTCCTTCCCTCCCTCCCTCCCGCCATCGCCTCTGGGGAGAATCAGCAGAGAGGCCCGGGTGAAGGAAAATGAATGGGGCTGTCTTCAGAAAGCAGCTGCGAATTCCTGGGGGATGCCCAGCCCGACCCCGTGCAGGGTCACTGCTCACAAGCACCACACGCTGGGGCCCAGCTTCCCACACGTGCTGCCACAAGGCCGAGGACTGACCTCACCCGCGGCACCGATGGAGGGAACAGGGCAACGAGCCTCCCTTGCCCACAGCATTCCCAGGACACAGGTACCTGCAATCCCACACCCCTGGCCACAGGGACACTGGAATGGGTGGAGTTCCTTTGCTGCAGCCCTCCTGTGTTTCTCTGTTCTCTTTTCAAATGTCATGCCTGCCCAGGTCAGGCTTGCCTCTGTGTTTGCTACACTGATTTTCTATACAGACAAGTGCTGGGAGCTACACAGCTCTCGCTACCTCTGCTCATCAGCTTTGCTCCAGCTCTGCACTTCAATTGCCCCTGCGAGCTGCACGAAGAGTTCCCGACTTTCCAAGCCTCTGGCTGTTACAGAACCAGCCCTCAGCACAGGTACAAATCCCTGATGGAATTACTTGGCCCCACCAGAGCCCACGACAGCTGTGCCTTTTACATACAGCGTCTCTGTCCAGGGAGGGGCTGGGGCAGGGCTTTCTGGCAGGATGGCAACTTTGCTACCTAGAATCAGGCACAGAAAACAACTCTCTCTTCTTTGCAGCTGTCATTCATATGAAGGCTTAAAGCGTGGCTTGGAAAACCAGGAATACTCCTGTTTTATCCATGGAAGCTGTCCCAGTACTGCCCTGGGGCCTGCAGGGCTGATCTTGTGCACCGCGGTCAGGCCAGCAGTGATCAGCAGGTGTGACCTGCAGTGACCTGCTCTGATATGCCACGGGCTGCCGAGGTTGTGTGGAGCCCCAGCTCAGCTCTAACTAGACTCAAAGGTACCCAAGTAATGCCTGAAGTGCTGAACCCTTTGTCACTTTACGAAATCTCTCCCTTTGGCAAATCCCTCCTCCCTCCACCTCTTGGATATACAACAGCTATTTTATCTCTGCTAGAGAAATTAAATGCAAGTTTCAACCAGCTCTCTGAGCCAGGGGCAAGAGAGATGGCCTCAGCGTCACTGCGCTGCAGGTGAGAGAAGAGGTATCAGTGCCAGGGCCACGCTGTGGCTGCCAGCACTGCCCTGATGGTTATCTGCCTGCTGACTGGCAGCAAAGCACAGCAGGGGACCCGGCACACAGAGCCTGGGGCACTCCCGAGTGTTTCCTTCAAAGAAAGGAGGGAAATACCCTAAAAGTTGGCCAGACAATGTTACCTACACTCCTCAAAACTTAGCAAGTCACTTCTTCCAATGACTCCAGGTCCTCTTCCAAAATATACCTAAGCCTTGAAAATGGTTCCATCACTCTCCTTCCCCCCACTGCTTTCATTACACATTCCAGTTTCACTTTCCCTCTGCCACCCCAAAAATAATTCTTGGATGGGACTGAGATTTTCAGAAGGTTTTCTTTCAGCCCCCAAGGTTATCTGGAGGAGATGTATCAACTGCAACTCTAACCTGCCAGGGGCTTTCCTCTCACCATGGTTGCCACTGAATCAGCTCTGAGCGAGGTCCTGTAGAGGAAGTCTGGAACAGGAGAGAGCACCCGGGGCACACCTACTACCATGGCTTTCAAACTCAGCCCCACCACCAAGTAGTGCTCCCTGTTCTTTCAGACCACTGCAACACCACTGCTGCAAGCAGCCTCCAGCTCATGAGCATGAGACTGGTTATTTGAACCCCTCCACAAGGTCTTCCTCCCACACCTTCAGTCCCACATCTTTACTGGGATGCCCTCCCTTCACTCACTGACTGCTAAATCTTCCCCACCTGGGTGCTCTTTATCACCCGAGGCTATCCAGGTGTGTGGGATGCAGCCTCTGCCATCCCCAGCTACCCCTGAGGATGAGGGACCTATGCAGCACAGCACAGGGGTTTACCACAATGGATTAGCTGCTTGACCATCCAACCTCTGGCTCCAGTTTTGTGAGCCCCACTGAATGGTGCTCCTGACTTTCTCTCAGAAGCATGTTTGCCACGACAGGGACCACAGCAGTGGCCAAGTCCTCCTCTTTTGCACGCACATTCCCAGGTGCAATCCAGTAGGCAAAGGTGATTTTGCTCCTGGAGAAGGCTGATGCACTACTCAATGGCTTTTGTCCTGAAGGACATGGTGGGACCTTCTGGTGCTTTAGGACCTGTCTCCCATCCACCACTGATGCTAGACTAAAGCAGTCAGATAGGTCAGACATACTTTTCCCAGGAGATAGAGCAGGTGGTAGTGAGCTGGGGTGCAAGTGAAAAAAGAAAAGGGGATCAGCTAAGCAGGAGCTGATCAGGATGAGGAGCTGTGCACACCCTCCTCTCCTAAATGCAAACCATGCCCTTGGTAATCCCATCCACCTCTCCCCTCCTCTCCTTCTCTCTATCAGGCCACCAGCACACACAGCCCCCTTTCTGCTCTGGAATGTGTTCTCCGAAACTTAATCTCAGCATGGAGCTCAGGCCAAATCCCCCGACAGATTCGGCCCCGTGACAACCCCCTCCCACCCTGCCTCGGAGTTCAGCAACTCTCTCCTTGCTTTCCCTGGCCTCCTCCTCCACCTCCCACCCAGCCTGGCCTAAACATTTCACTCCTGATTAATGTATCAGTGACAAGCCAATAGTTCTTGGCTTTAAAGCAAATCCAGGCCCCACTTTGCACAAACATCTTCACTTCTTCATTTTCTTAAGATTTAGCCCCGAACTCCCTTTTGCTGGTGAAGATTTAGCCCCTTCTACGCTCAGGGACTGTCACTGCAAGGCAATGGGAGCCTCCTCTGCACACACTCGCTCCACCAAACACTGTGTGGATTTCTGAGAAGGTGGGGCTCTCCACTGCTCTTTCTCAGATGCATCCAAATACATCGCCTTCTGGCCAAGTACACACAACATCTGGCCAAAACCAGGTGCTTGTAAGAAAAGTTGCCCACCTAAGACACCTCTGGCCATGCACACATCTCCCAATGCCAGAGGGCAGCAGTGAGGAGCCCATAAACTCAGGGATAGGAGCAAAGTCCCTTGCTCAGAGTTGCATCTCAGGAAGGCAGGAAAACTTAGCACACACTGACCCTCTACTGCAGCAGCCCCAGCAGCAGCTGGGCCATCAACACCAGCAGGTACTATTTGTAAACTCCATCAATAAGTCTGGAACCAGAGGAGGCAGCCTGACTGTCAGGAAACCAACCACACACACAAACCCCATAGCTCAGATATTCCCTGGTCTTGCAAAAACTTCTCCCTGCAGGACAGGTCTGCAGCTTACCACACAGGAGAAGGACAGCTTGGGTCAGACTGGGCCACACCATGTCAGCCAGTCCACGACCAAAAGTGCTACAAAAGGGCCTAAGCCAAAGGAGTCATCCCATGATGCCAGCACGAACAAGCAAGAATGGATGAGCCTCTCAAGACATGTGAGCGATGGCCCAAGCAAAGCAGGGAATGTCAGAGAACTAAAGCTACTCACTGGCTAAGGTGACCACTGCAGGGACACTGGCAATGACTCCTTCAGGCACACGAGCGATGCACTGGTATCGCCCCACGGTGCGGTTGTTGAGAGCCGCGATGATGAGCTTCCCTCGCTCCACGTGGATACCCAGCGCCTCGTCTGATCCAGTCAGCTCCTTCCCGTTCAGTCTCCAGGTGAGGTTCACTTGGGGGGGGTCCACCACGCACCCCAGGCTGACTGGGCCCCCAAGCTTTTGGACAATAGAAGCAGGTTGTACTGTGACCTGCAGAGATTCACCTGCATAGAGGGAAAAAAAGAGGAATGAGAAAGGTCTGTGAGACCCAGCAATAGAAAGGACAGAGGAAAAGGCTGCAGTGCTGTACATTTTGCATTCCCCACGGCCTCCCCTTGACTCCTTACACACCCATCCTAAATTTTAGAGATCTACACCAGCCCCATTTCTTCTTGGCAGCGCCTGAGAGAAATATTCCACTCCAAACGTATCTCCTCCTCTGGAGGAGAGTTTGAACTTAAACCCTTGGTCAAGGCTACTCAGGGAACAGCAGAGAGAGGAAACCTCTGTCCTTGAGACGTGGCTAAACAGCATCGAGGCAAACCAGAATGGGTAAGAAGAGACACTCACTCAGTTTGGCAAAACAGCTGGCAGCTGCAAACACGAGGCAAGGGATGGGGGACATGGGCCTCTTCCTTCCACGTGTCATTGCCATCCCATGCGGTGTGCCCTGGGGCGCCCAGGGAAGGGTCCCATAAGCTGCCTCAGGGGATGCAGTGGATCTGCGGCAGTGGATTCCTGCGGATGACAAGAGACATGATGGATGAAACCCCTCAGGCTTCTCTCTGTTTTCCAGCCCTGCCTGGCATCTCTACCAGCATCCCCAAACTGCCACAGAGTCACCGAGCCAGTGGCCTGAGGAGACTACAGACGCTGATGTAAGCATGTCTCTTCTCCAGCCTCTCCCTCAGGCACGGTTGGGAGTCTCCCAAGACATCCCATCCTCACACAGACCCACACCCCCCTTCCCCATTTCATACTTGGCATAGTGAATGACAATGATGCACACCAGGCAATTTTCAGGAGCAAAACACAACTATTTCCAACCAAGTGTCACTGAAGATAACCACTGTTGCTGCCACTTCTTGGCTATGTCTGGAATATAGTCTATAGTCTATTTTGAATACTCAAGTAAATGAGCAGTACAAGTCCATTCTAACCAAGAGACTCAATCTATGAAAATACTTCTGATTAACTGCTCTGCCTGAAACACACCACCTATTTTAAGTCTACACAAACCACCAGGTTCATATTTGAAAGCATTGACTAGGCCCAAAAAACTAGAAATGTCAGGCCACCTGTCACAACCCAGGTCGCTGTTAAGAGCTGCACACTGCAGCAGCTGCTTTGGAGACTCATGAACAAACACTAAAGCAGACAAGCCAGGTCGGGGGGATTAAAGACCTCAGTAGCTGCCCCAGGAGACACCTTAGATGTCAGACTGAATTCATCTTTAATCAAAGGCAACAGGCTGAAGTAAAGATTTCCCTCTACTCACATTGTAATGCAGCTATAGGATTTTGAACTCCCTTCAGCACTAAGATGACCTACAAATCTTAAGGCAATACAGAATTGCTCCTGTAGCACACCTACAAGAAGCGCAAGACTAAACCCAAAGCAGCCACAGCAGCCAGCCCAAACAGCAATTATACTGCCTGCTCCTCCTGCAGCAATCAGCTCATTAGCCACAACCACCCTCCTCAGGAGCACCTGACTCTATGCAGGGTAGTATTTCCTACTTCCCCCACGGTCACTGCTTGAGCATGTGCTCTCCATACCCACCTCAGCCAAAAAGAGGGCACAAGTCCCTTCAAGCATACCCCCAAAATTAAACCTCCTAACTCCTGAAGATGCTTGGTGAGTTGTTCAAGGCAAGGCTGATTACTGCTAGCAAAGAAACCACAGCATTTGGGGAAAAATCACCAAGCTACTCTCAAATGACTTTGCTTGGCTTTTGGTGACAGCAAAGGTGCAAAAGTGTAGCACAGGACAATTTCCATGGCCAGCCATGCTGAGGTCCACATCACGACAGCAAGAATCCAGCAGGCTGGCTTGAACCTCTCTGCAAATTGGGCTGTCCCTCTGACAGGGACAAGCCCCTGCTTGAAGGAGAAGTCATGGAAGAGACATTCATATAAAGTTGAGAATAGAGAAGAAAAGCCTCCTCTGACCTGGTGATTTCAAAAGGAAGGAACACCAAGTAAAGCAACATGCTGCAGGGATTTTGGAAAGGCTACAAAAGCATCTTTACAGGCCCTCTGCAGGCCAGTGTGAGTTCAGTGCACTGGCTGGCCCAGCAGGCTCTACACAAGGCAGCTCTTTCCAGGAGTTACACAGTCATGGGTAGAGTGGCTGTGAGGCCAAGACAAGAAGCCCTGTTGAGAGGCAGAGTAAATTCAGTCAAGCTTGGCATGGCCCAATGTGTCTTCCAGGCATCCAGGAGCACGGACAGAGCTCAGACATTGGGCATATCCTGAAGGCACCCAGCGACAACAGCTAGGCCACCCTCCAGCTACTGCAGGCCACAGCCCCATCACATGTGAAAATGCCTGTGGGTAACCTCCAGTGCCAAAGAGATAAGACAGCAATTTCCCTCCCACACACCTAATCCTTCTTGGTATTCACTCTCCTCACCTGACAAGAGTCTCAAAATTTCCCCCACCAACCAGTGCATAGTGTTGTACAAGATACTTTAGTGACTGACTTGGAGACTCATCTGAGTTGCTCAAGTTTATTTCTCCACGTAAGACAGCCACCACAGCATCCTTCATTATGCCACAGCCACCATGGGAAGCCATCACTGATGATGGCTGTAAAAGTGCCCTGGGCCTGTCCATGTCAGAACATACAGTGTTGACACCACTGCTGATGCACAAGTTAAGGTCCCACTAATTACAGTCATCTGGAAAAGACTTTGAGGTAGTTCAGGCTTAAAAACACCTCACACCCTCAGGTCTACTGGAGATGGAAAGTCTTTCACTGATGTAGAAGAGACATTTTGGGGTAGGGCTTACTGTCTGGTTCCTCAGAGCTGGAAGCCTATGGAGGCAAAGCTGACTCATTTCCCCTATCTGGATAGGTTTGGCAGCAGGGCGGAAAAATGTTGGAGGGAAAGGAGTTGCTCCCTGGAGCCCAGGCTGAGGGAGGGGGCAGGCAAAGACGTTCCCAACCAGACCTCCCTGCAGCTCTGCGTCGCTCAGAGCCACTGGCCAGAAGGGCAAAGCCAAAGGCGCAGAACTGTGCATGAGACCCTTCCTGAGGTAGGACCACCCAGGCACATCGAGGCAACGACTGAACTGGCCGCCCCCAGGTCTGTGAAAAGATGAAGAGCGATAGGTGGGGAGAAAAGAAACGGGAGCTCAAAAAAATTTGGCCACAGCACTGGGCAGATTGAACAGTATTGAGCAGAGAATGAGGAGAGAAGGTGTGTTGCAACAAGTGTATGTATGGTACCTCCCAAAACCTCCAGGCAAGAGAACGAGCTCTAAATAGGGACATGTGGCCATTTCTTTCACAGCTGAGTGAAGTACAAAAAGTAAATGGCCAGCATAAAAATAATGAGGAAAATGAATGAAAACATCAATTCCAAAAGAACTATTAGGATCCAGGGCCAGATTTTGAAATTCTCAGCTTCCACAATTGAAGCCAGATTTTCAAAAGCATTCAGTTCTTGACATGCTGAGCTCTCCTGAATAGGCAACCAACTTATTTCGATGCCTAAATGGGAGCTGACCTCTTTTGAAAATGCTGCCCTTAAGCAGCCTGCAATAGTGCAAAGCAAGGAACCTTATTAATCAGGCAGCTTTCGATCTGCCTCCTGTCCCTGCCAGCAGCAGCAGAGTGGACTGCAATGGGAGAGGAGGCAGAGGTGGGGAGTGGGGGAGACCAGGCACTCCAGCTGACTTCCCAAAGGTGGTGGTCCTGGGCAGGGGCTGCAGGGCTGCTGCATGACAGGGTCCTGCTCCGCTGCCTCCCCTGCCCAAGGCAGGTACTTTCTGAGGTGTCCCTGGTTGCCAACGCTTCTGCAGCCCCCAACAAGACCAGCCTTGACGGATCCTGCTTAATTGCTATCTAGGAAAAGAAAGAGTTAAAGTAATTAAAAGAGCTTCAAGAGGGAGGGAAAACAAAAAAAACCCCATAATTTGTTTATTTATGTTAAATTCTTTCCTGCCAGGTTAAAATAACAACTTCCTGTCGGTGGAGCTCTAAGTCCCTTTCAGACAGCCCAGTAAATCAAAAGAGGGGCCATTAAGAGAACAAAATTAACGAGAGCTTAATCAGCTAAGGAGGGGTGGTGGGGGTGTAAAATCTGTCGGCTCGGCTTCCCAGCACACACCTAAGGCCAGCGAGGCCCCTGCCCGCAGCCCCAGCTGTGCCGCAGCGACGGAGGGCACTGCAAAGGCAGCCCGGCGAGAAAGGAAAACCAGAGGTGAGGATATAAAAGGGAAGAAAAGCCCGCGCCTGCGCGGGGGGGGTGACAAAGCTCGAAAGGAAAAAGGGATTTGAATTAAGCACAGGCCGCAGGAGAGGTGTCTGCTGATTAGAAACTGAAGGTTTTACTGAGGAAATGCAGCTCACAGCCCCAAGCCCCCTCCTGCTTAACAAGGGCCAGCCAAGCAGCCCTTGTTACTGCCACACCGCCTGTAATTTACAAGGCTCCCAAATGGGAACCAGCCTGTGCCCAGCTCCGGGGCAGCATCCCCGCAGCACATCCCGGCCCCACCGGCAGGCTGCGGGAATGCACAGGCACGCCGGGAGCTGGGCAAAGACCGATGCACACGGCAGTGGCCCGGGGTTGTGCCAGGCACAACTTGGGAACTTCTTTCTGCAAGGGATGAACAGTGGGAAGGGGTAGGGGCTGCTCTGCACCGAGGGAAAGGCTGCGGCAACTTCAGTCCAGCTACCAGCTGGGGACACCCTGGTCGACTCTGGAGAATTCACTGCAGCTGCTCTCTGTTTCCAGCAGGTCAAGTAGGGACAGTGATACTCACAGCTCTCTGTTTCATACATTGAGACCTCAGCTTTTCAGAAAAAGCAATGTCTTGCACAGTATTATGAGCCAATTTTACTTGTAATTGTTAGTTTTTAATACAAGACAGCACTTTCTCCCCCACCCCCAAAGCAAAAACCACTGAAAAAGAAAATGTGAAAGAGAAAAGAGCAACAATACCCCTTTGTTTTACAAACTGAGGAATCCGAGGGCTAGAAGAGGAAGCCAACCTGGCCCAAGGTTATCCAGTAAAGCAGCGGCAGGCAGGGTTGGAAATCAAAAACTCTGATTGGAACTTCCATCCCATCAAGCAGGCTGTTCTTGGATCCCAGATCTTTTCCATCCCCCCCTCTGAAAAATCCCGCTGTACAACTGTATAATCCTCTAGCCACAAAAATACTGATCAGGTGACATATCTGAGCAGATCAGCTGCCAAGTCCCTGCATGATTCCTGGGCATGGACAGCAATCTGGGCATCCCTGACTGCTTCTCCCGAACCCATCCCACAGTAACATCCCACAGGGCAAAATTAACCTCCACCCAACCACCATCCCCATTTCAAAGTATTAATTTCACACTGTTAAGCTATGCTCATTTTCTCTGAAAGCGTTTGGGAAAAGAACAGGCTGGTGCAGGACAGAAGCTCCCCCTCCCATGGAACAGCATGGGCAGCTGATGGGGATGGGTGTGCAGGTGCCATAGGGAGTGGCAGGATCCCAAATGGGAAGCGGCTGCAATCAGGAGAGGGCAGAAAGGCGGAATCCAGCGTTACACCACGTTTGAAGTCAAGGAGGTAGCACAGTGTTTGTGGAAACAGGGATAAAAGCTTGCCTGTTTTTCCCTCTGTAGCACTGAGAGCTGCTGATTTCAGAGTGCATTAGCTCTTTTAACATAGCCCTTGACTAACTGTATGAGGGGGTCCCCTCCTCCCTTTTTAAAAGCGATTAGGCAAGAAAGGCTCTCTTAGTGGCTGCTTGTGAGCTCAGAGAGTCCATCAAAAAGCCACAAGAGAGAAAGCCTGGGATAAATTCATGCTCACAGTCAGAAGGAAAATATCCAGAGTAAAACCTGCCCCGGCACAACCACCACAGATCAGTGAGTTTTCCTAAAAACTGCAACTGGGCGACCCTAAAAAAGAACCACTGTTTTAATTCAAGCAAGTCCTGAGCAATAGATACCCCTTTAAAACATAAACTAAACTTGCAGGTAAAACATCTCTTGTTCCTTGAACAGAACTGCTCATGAAAACCAAACCAGCAACAAACCAAACATGCAAACATCTCTTTAACTTTTTTGTCTTCCTCAAGATGAAGCTACTTCCCTGAGCAGTTCCTTTCCACAACAGCCTGCAGCATCACCAGGGAGAGGACCGGGCATGCTGGCTTTGAATTAGCAACAGGATGCAAAGCCTTCTCATAGCCTGTCTGACTTTTGCTCATATCCCTGAGGACCCAATGCCTGCAGTTCCTGGCACCTCTCCATCCAACAAACAGCTCCTCTGAACTGAGCGCCACTTTCCAGCTGGCACTGATCAGGCTGACTGCTGAGACCCAGCAAAGCCCCTCACGTTGGCATTTCCTCAGCCAGCAAGCGTGAGGCCGCTTGAAGAGCGAGATGCCACCCTCATACCTGCCACGGGCTCCCCAGTGTCACCGTGGGGGTGGCACTGCAGCAAGTGGCGTGGTGGTCCCAGGGTGGGACCTGCCAGCTGGGGACAGCTCTAGTGCAGGTGGGACACGGATGCAAGGATGGCCTTGCCCCACGGGATGCACGTCCTTTCTTCCACAGTTACCAGGAGTGGAGCCCTGTGCTAAAAGAGAGTATACGCACTGGCTTTTGCTGCCCCTTGGCGTGCCCTGAAAGCAGCTCCAGTCCTTGAAAAGACAAGGCTAAAGTGTAAGAAAAAAAGAAAACCCACGTCCTTTCTTCAATATCATGCTCCCCCCATGCCCTAGACACTTAATTTCCCTCCTTCCCCCCCGGCTTCCCCCTCCATTCTGAGTAAATTCAATTTGCCAACCCTGCTAATTGGATAAACGCTGCTCCCTTCGCTCCTTTAAGGCTGCCCGCTTTTCTCTCCTTGTTTTTGGAGGGCGATTGTGGCTGTTCTTTAACATGAATTCCATCTGCTTTATTTCTCCTCTGCCCATTCAAGACNTCGGGCCCTCAATGAAGCCCGGAGGCCTACCCTAATCTGCTGCATGCTTGCCATATGGGAGCTGTGTTGCCCTGGGAAACACTAACAGGCAGAACGGAGCTTAATAGAGTCCATATTCATTGTAATGCAGTGAAATGGCTCGAGGGACTATTGCCCCTTGGGTCTGTTTTCATTCTTCTGTTCCCCCTCTTTCTTTTCTCTCTCTC
>VYXD01004746.1:10241-132572 GCA_013397195.1 Hylia prasina | reverse complement strand
CCCCCCTTTTTTTTTTTTTTTTTTTTTTTTTTTTTCTTCTTTCTTCCTTTCAAAAGGACGAAGTCCCTGGAGAGCTCTAATCTGGAGAGGCTGGGGGCTCCCCGAAGGGCTGGCCAGCCGATGGGGCAGGAGCAGGAAGGGGGAAGGGAGAGGGTGGAGGTGGTTAGGGAGGCGAAGGAGAGGTGGAGGGCAAGAGGAAAGTAGTAACTAATAAGCATGCAGCCGGCCAGCTGTCAAGATGCTGACAATACTGCTCCTGGTGCAAAGAGCCCGACAGCCAGCGCTGGCACGGAGCTGGCGCAGGGTCCTCCCGGGAAGCGCCTGCCTCCCCTAAGAGCCTCCCCGAACGCAGTACAAATGGGGAAAAAAAAAAAAAAAAAGAAAAAAAAATAAAAGGCGCAGATGGAGCGTGCTGCACAGCCTCTTCAGAAACAAAGTGCACCTAGGAAACAGATGTTGTTGCTGCAACAAGCCTGGAACTACTGGCTGCTCTCTGGCTCCTTCTCCCAAGTGCGTGCAGGGAGAAAGTGGCCCTGGAGCAGCTGCTGGGGCTGCCCGCCGTGGCTGGGACATGCTGCCTCTCCAATCAAAACCTTTCAGTCCAGCTTCACTCCCAAACTGGGAGAGCCGCCACGGTTCTAGACCAACTTTTCCTCTGCACTCTCCATCCTTCTCATTCGTGATCCGCCTGTAGACTCTCCTGCCTTGCAGCTAGGGTCCCAGTAGTTTGGAGAGCTGAGGAATCCTGAAAGGAGTGTACATCCGCAGCACTTACAGAAGGGTGCAAGTCCTGCATCCAGGGGCTTGATCTTCCAATGTCAGAGAACCAGCAGAATTGCTGCTATCAAGGTCATGCGAGATCAAGGCCCCACAAAAGCGCAGTTCAACCTACTCTCTTGCCAAGGCAAGGACAGAAAGGGTCAGGAGGATCCCCTTGAAAACCACATCAATGTAGGCACATTGTGTTCCTCCCAGCTGGTACAAACTCAGCTGCTGTTGATGCAGCAACAAAGTCTTGCTTTTTTGAGGCTTTGCTATGGGACAACTCTGAATCTTCATGGTAAGAAATATTTCAGATGGAGCATGAATGGGGTTACCCACTGATACCAGTATGATGTGAAAACAAACCTTCAGTCTTAGAAGCAAGGGATTTAGTGCACCGTATTACTTGCCTGAAGCATTCTATCTCTTGCCATATGAAAACAATACTCACTTTATCATTCCCATCACAACTAAAGCTGGAGATCAGTGCCAATGCAGTCAGAGCTGCAGGCAGATGCTGTTACTAAACACACAGAGGAAGAACAAACCCATGTCCTCTAGACTTCACACCATCGGGTAGAAGAGTTAGTTACTTTAGGATGCTTGATACAAGCACTAACAAAATTTACCTGACTATACCTTTTTGCTCTTTGGACAAAGAGGAAAAGCATGTAACAGAGCTGGGAATAAGTGAGAGTGTACATCTGGGCAAGAAAAGCCCAGGGAATGGTTCTGCTGGTAACTGATGCAATGAGACCCACAGGGTGAGTGGTGAGTGCCAGCTGATGCAGCTGACTCTGGTCTGGGCTCCACCATGCTGAATCCTACATCAACATGAGCCAGGCCTCAGGTTGTTCCCTCCCCGTCAGCAGCTGCAGTGGAGGAGGGCGCAGGGAGCGACAGGCAGCTCCCACCAGGAGCTGTCATCACACAGGCACAGATGTGCCTGTGGGTAGTTTACATTACTCGGGGCACTGCTTTTGTTTTTCCCTTCTCATCCTTTGCAAACAAAAAAACCCCAAACCTTGAAATCTGATGTTGAGAGTCTAATTGCCTCTTGGGTTAGGGAGAGGTCAGAAAGAAGGCAGGCCCGGCAATGCAGTGGAAGTGATGCCGGGCAAAAGCCCTCAGAGATGCTAAAGGGAAGCGTGGAATAAAGGTGACAGAAAAGAAAAAGCAGGAAAATTAAATTTAGATGAGAGGGTCAAGAAAGAAGAAATAGAGGAGTTGGGATTTTGGCAGATTTTCTTACGTTGCATTTGTCTCCACTGCTTCAGGGCAAGGACATGACAATGCCACAGCTCACTTGCCACATGTATATCCAGGCTCAAGTCCTTGTCCTGTTTTCCTCTGAGCAGGGGCTGTCACCTCACACCATCAGCTCTCAAGCAACTCTCTCTTACACTCTTCCACTCAGTTTAAATGTGGCCTGCCCAAAACAGCAGGAAAATCACTCCTGCTCTCAACCAGAAACTCCTTGCTGCCCTACGACAAAATCTTAATCAACAGATACGCTTCCACAGTATGCCCTGGTCCCAGTGAAACAGCATTTTTCCATGGGGATCCTGAACAGGATGCTCTTCTCCAAAGCTGTTTTCACTCTGCACTGCTTCCCAGCAGCTCTTGGGGAACACACACAGCCAACTCTCACTCCCTGACTACAGGACGTCACGATGTTGACCAGAACAACCATTTTGCCAATGATGTGGCAGCAATGCTAAAAAACCCCAAATCCTAGGCTACCTAATATCACCCTACGGCCTCTCTGCAGCCAGAGCAGTGGTCAAGAATGGGAAGGAAGATCACAAATCATGGCAAAGGTGTGACATGGAGTGCCCTGAAAAGACCCATCTCCATTTTATTGTTTCTGTCACGTGATGGGGTCAAGCTTGCAACAGGACAGACAATAAATATCCCAGCATCCATTCATGCTGGTAAACCACCAGCTGAAACACTCCTCTCTCTGTATAATATAAGCCAAAGCACAGAGGAGTGGTGGACAAACCCCACCAGTCAGCATCTGCATGGAGCACAGCAGGAGTGCTCGGGGAGCAAACACATGTCAGTGTCTGTCAGCTGTGGCTACCCGCAAACTGAGACTCAGAAGCTCTTGGTCACAGAGTAGATCACAAGCCAGAGACAGCAGCTATGGATGCTTTTTAAGAGCAGCCCACATCTTCATAATGCTTAAACACGAGCCTACCTTTAAGTACCAAACTTAAAAAAAAAAAAAATCCAAACAATCTTTGTCTAGGAACAATAGAAAAATCTTGTCCATGTCCAATTAGAAACAGTAATAGAGTGAAACAAAGACACAAATAAAAAAAACCCTGAACCACAAACCAGAAAAGTCCACAGAAACTGCCAGTGACACTTAAGCCTTCCTTGGGGGAAGCTGCTATGGGGAAATGTTCCTGTTGGCAGGGCAAAGACTTGGGTAGCTTTCCTAGGCTCTGAACCCTCTTCCGGTGAGTACTTGAAGAGCAAGGGTGTGTACAACTCTTGCAGTAAAAAACTGACCAAGCTTACCATAAATGTAAGCCAGTGGCACAGGAGAAATACCTGCTAAAACAACACATCCTCTGGATTATAATAGAGGACTTGATTCTACTGCCACCAAAATCAGCCTGATCTTTGCCATGACTTCAATGGGAGCAGGCCCAGAAACTGCATTAACAAGCACAAGGCTAGTTTAACACAGTTGACATCAAAATCCAGAAGAGCACACAAAAGAGACAGGACAAAGTACTTGCCAGTAACGTCAATACAAAGTTTAATCCCCAGATGGCTGGCTTTAGAGACATCCCCATCACCACCATAAAGAGAAACTGCCTTCTAGTTTGCACTCCTTTCAGCAGTGACTTGTTGCTGGGATGCAAAAGAACACAAGGCCATTTTTCTTGTCGTTTGAAGATGGTATTTAAAAGTTGGGGATTTTTTTTCTTTCATAAATTTGGGAATAAATGGGAGTTTTTACTCTCCATAGCTGTCACTAAATTGCTTTTCACTAACAATAATAATTTTCGTTATGGGAGCAGGTCAAAAGCCTCTAGAACTCTCTGCTGGGACAAATTTCCCCTGGAAGACATGTCACTACTCCAAAAAACACAAGAGGAAGCTCAAGGCTAGCAAAACAAAGGGACAGAAAGGACTGTCCATAGAAAATGCTCCAGCTTGTGCCAAATGCTTAAGGTGGGGTGTGGGGATTAGTGAAAAGTGCCAGAACCCAGATGGGCTGAGCCAGAGCCCTACTTTGAACCATCATCAGCAGCTGCCATGCTGCTCCAAAACCCCATGGGGACCAGCCCGAGGTGAAAAATCATGGGGGAAACACTCACAGTGGGGTCTCAGGATGGGTGACACATTTCCCTCTTCCCAGAGATGAAGAGGAGAGGGTTGCATTGTTTAGGCTTTTTTAAAGGTTGCGTTTGTACGTGATTTGCCCCATTTATCATCACAACAATAAACACCCCTTTCCAAAAATGATGGTCCCGTTGAGGACAGTGAGAGCCAAACACAGAAGCAAGACCTCAGGTCACCCTGCACAGACAGATGGGCAGGGCCAGCATATGGTTTCCTGCCATCAACAAGGGGCTGCTCCGTAACAAAAGGGCGGCAAAATGCTGCTGCCTCAGCGCCTGGGAAGGGAGGCTCACCTGCCTGTGCCCCAGCCAGCTCCTGCGACACACCGCAAGTGCCACGGCCAGGCTTGTCAAGCAGCAGCGCCCGTGAGGGCTGGGCACAGCACAGACCTGCCACTGGCTCCCCACTTGTCGCTGCTGCCCACGCCAAACCCATGCCGAAAGCACGAGCTTGGAGCCCAGGGCCCCTCCCCAGGCCTTTCACACAACAAGCATCAGCAGCAATTCCAGCTGTAAAGTTTGCTTTCCTTGACGCACAGTTTACTTTCTCCATTCCCCCGCATCCCACCCCTGCCACTTACCCCTCACTCCAAAAAGGCTCTCTCAAACAGGCTTAAGCTTTAAACAAATAAGGGCTTGGCAAGCAGCAGCCTGCTCCCGTTTCCCTCCCCACCAGCCCTGCTCTCCCCCCGCCGCCTCCACCTCTGAGCTGTGGCGCAAGCGGAGCTGGCGAGCGCCGCGCAGGCATAGAAAACAAACACGTGGAGCAGAGCCAGCTGTGAAGTTGGATTTGGCATACGGTGTTTGCAGAATGAATAAAAGCACATAGGAGAAGAGGGACTGGGAGAAGTGGGACCGAGTGGGGAGCTGGGGGTGCCCTGGGCTCCAGGGGAGAGGTGACTCCGTTACAAAGCCCTGGCACAGGCCCGCTGGAGGGTCTTGTGCCCTGCGTGGAAGTGGAGGGGGTAAGGTCCTACAGCCACATTTCCTGAGCTATTTGGTATCACACTCCCTCACCCCTTTCCTCCCGAGCTGGACTGTTTTTGCATGCACTTGCCCTCCCTCCCAGGCAAAAATTAGTGTGTTCTGACGCAACACCTGAAAAATAAATGCACTTTTACTCCCCGGGGCATGCAGTTCTCCCCCTTTCTTTCTTTCTTAGGGTTTCTATTTCCCATGCACATTATGCTCCAGTGCCCCACAGCACAGGAAACCCTGAGCTAACTACCCCATCATCTCAGCTGATATTAGGTATGTTGAAGGTCCACACTTACACTCATCCCCCTCCCAACTGTCCCTTCCTGGAAGAGTTTCAGACAAAATATCCCTCCTCTTAAACCCAAGCTCCCAGGAGATGTTAGCTCGGGTATTATTGATTATTCTGCCTTCATCAGTCTGGTCTAGCCATGAGAATGGCACTGAAAGGCTTCAGGAATAGATCACCTATGGCCTTACATCAGCACTGTATCCATACAGGTTTTTCTCCCTCTCTCAGTCATCTCCAAGCAAAATGAAACAGAAATGTATGTACTCTGCCTGGTTTGGGGCAGAATCCAGCGATTTGACGTGGTTTGCTTGCGGTTTCCACCCAAACCCATAAACCAGCCCAGGTTTGCTTGGAAGGTCCTCAGCTGTGTTTGGAGGCTGTAAGAAAAGCAGCAGTGTCCTACCTGGTCTTGGACCCTGTCCAAAACAGGCCAGCAGCTGGATGGATTAACAGCCCAGCCTGACCACCCAGACACCTGCAGACATGTTTTCACAAGTCTCATTACCACCCCTAAAACACAGTAAGGATTTTACCCTCTCCAGGCCAGCCATGAACACTTGTCCCTCAGCTTCGCTCCAAACCACCAAACAGATGACAAGAGACAGTATTTGGATAGTTTTCTTCCTGAGAACTACATTATGGACCCCTGATCACAGCCAAGGAAGGTAACTTACCTTGGAGAAATATTGCAATTGCTTTTTTGTTCTTGGGTGGAATTTACTGAGACACCAAATAAAGCCATGGATCACTGCAAATAAAGCATTGCTCAAAACCAACCATCCAACTCTGATCTCTTTCCCTTCCGGAGGCAAATTAGCAAGACAGAGATGGATAGAAACTCACAGTCTTGAGGTTATGATGCCACACTTCTGGAATCACCTCCTCTATTGGACAAACTATACCCCTACCCTGTGTCTCAGCTTTCCAGGCTGCAAAAACAGGAACAGCAAACTCCAGCTGGTACAAGCAGCAACGAGACGAACATGAGTCAGACAATTTCAAATTCTCTTATGAAAGGTGCTAGACAGGTATGTAGTGTTATTATCTGCACCGCTTCCTGGTAGCCCCAGGATTTTTGGATTAGTAAAATACAGATGTCAGCATCTTGGGGATACTCGGTAACTGAACCAAGCAGGGAGGGGCATGCTGATTGCAACAAGGGGAAAATTTGAATTAGCACCACACACAAAATATTGTGGTTAAGGGAGACAGAGAGATACCATTGACAACAGAGAACAGGATAATTCATTGGGGTTTCTCAGACTAAACTTTGTGTAATCAGAGACTGCAGTGAAAGTGTTTGTCAAGCAAACGTTCAAACATCCAGCTGCCAAGAACTAAGTAAACAGAGAAGGAGAAGTAGCAGAGCCAATGTGGCACCATTTGCAAATACCCCATGATCAGCAGTCGCAGGCCAACTGAGCCCATCAGCAGGAGCTAGTGAAGCCAAGGGGATGAACTACTGCAGGAAGACCCACCACCAGAATGGACAAACAATGAGCAATTCACACCTTCAAAATGTTTTCACCCAGAACAGGATTTGCAGAACTGGGCAGGTGTGAGTACAGCAGTCCGTGGGGTTCAGTGGGCGCCTTCCTGCACCACACACATGCAACAACCTGGGTGAGTGAAATAAAGCCAAAGTCCAGGCTGAAGGGAGTCCTCCAAGACAGCATGCAATACCCAACAGCTCTGGTACCATGCATTTAAGTCCCACTTTACCTGAACGCCTGCAGTGGTATTTACTGTGCTTATGAGGAGCCAGAGACCAGGGCCAAAGATCTGAGGGGAAAGCCAGCTGATCCCAGCCCTGAAGCCAAGGGTGCCCAGTGGCACTTGGGCAAGTGAGGGGAAACACTGGCCTCTGCTTCCCACCCAGGTGCCTATCCATCAGCCAGTGCTTCCCTGCCATGGCTCACAAGACTGCTGGAAAGGGTACCTGGATGACTTAAGGGATCCAGGAAAACGGATGGAAACCATCCAAGTTTAGACATGCCGTGC
The DNA here is from genome assembly GCA_013397195.1 of Hylia prasina. Classification (NCBI taxonomy): domain Eukaryota; kingdom Metazoa; phylum Chordata; class Aves; order Passeriformes; family Sylviidae; genus Hylia; species Hylia prasina. The sequence continues at coordinate 125,180 of VYXD01004746.1, read as the reverse complement.
AGTAAGACGTGCACATGGGATTTCCAACTGGGTCTGCTGACCTCCACGGGAAAGCATTCAAGATTGAACATGTCAAAAACAAAGCTGAAACCCATCACAGGCAATCCTATACATGCATCTTTTGTCTACACGTCCCTGTTCTTCTACACCTCATCCCAACAATGATACCTGAGTGGCATTATACTCATTTCCTATACATCACACCTCTCTTGGCTGTCTGAAAGGAGGGCAAGAGACACAGGGCATGTTTCAAGGCCAGCATTGGATGCATCACTTCTCTGTTAGTCACTGGCCATGGATTCACCCACAGTAGTGTTGGTATAACCATCCCTTGGCACATTTGTGGCCAGTTGCATTCTGCACAAGTGATCAAAGACTCTCATGCTGCTGCCAAAGGTGATGGGAAGAGGAAGTTTATGGTTCTGCAGCCCAAAATTACCGACACCTTTGTACCTAGACTGTGTTTAGGTTCAGGAGGTTCATGGGGGGGGGGGGTTAGGAAAGCTGTCATCCTCCGAGCTAGAGAAGAAAGACTGTGAGAGATCAAAGTGCCCAGAGAGGCTGCTGGTCCTAAAGAAAAAGAGGCTTGCAGGTTTAGTTGTGGTGGGAAGTGATTTCTGGTTTGAGTTGACACAAAGGGACTTGATGCATTTTATGCATACAGCATTGGTCCACTCCAACTCTGAGGGAAGAGCGTGGCCTTCCACAGGAGAACCCCATCCAGATCTAAAAGGCTGCACCTCCATACTAAGAAACAGCCCAGTACCACAGACAAAAACCCTTGAAGTTTTTTTCATCAGGAAATAAATGACCTCCTCTAGAGTCCTGACATAAGTGTTCCAAGTATTTACAACCTGGAAGAGATATTAATGAAGAGGCAGAGTTGCTTTAACTTTCCCTTCTCTGCTCTCCTCCTGTATCCTCACCCTCAATTTGCTACTGTGCAACAGCCCTTGGGCTGTTAAATCAGCAGCCTGTACACACAATGCAGTATTTAAGGCCAAGGAGTATAAATAGGGCAGTAAATAAATACATGCCTATAGAGGTTTTCTGCCCCCCATACCCTACAAACTTGGAGTTTTCTCACACTGGAGACTGGATCAAAACAGAGAGGAGGAACCAGTGCTGTCACCCACCAGTGATCCCCAGCACAACCACAAGCTACCTGGGCCTTGCTGCTGCTGCAGTCCCAGCAGTGCAAGGCTCCTTTGGTCACAGGACAAGGTGTTTCCCAAGCAGCACGAGGCCAAAGTGCCCCCTGTCCCGCAATGAGAACAGCTGAAGCCAAGTTCAGCAGCATCCCAAATCCAAGCAGGTGCTTCTGGCAGGGCAGGAGACAGCACAGCAGTCCTAACCCCTGTAAGGAACGTGCTGGTCTCATTTGTCCAACAGCAGTCAGGAAGCACTAGTCCACTAGTGTTGGACCCTCACTCATAAACAAGTGCACACTGCTCATCCACTCACTGGGGCTTCCAGCAGGAGAACAAGCACCTCAGACTGTTGACAGCATTTAGCCACAAAAGCAGACTTTGGCTTGAGACCTTCGCATCAGCTGGGCCACATAACATGAGACCTTTTGGACCACTTTTGGTCCAGGCCTTTGCTGTTTCCCTGGACGGCAGAAGAGGGTCAACAAAGGGTTAAACCTGGTATAGCCTCAAAAATCACTCGCTGCTTTCTGAAGCAAGAACATCCTTGGCAGGGTCCCCATCTGGGAAATGACATCCCGTCCCCCCTCACTTCCCCTCTTCTCCCCCTGAACTCAGAACAAAGCACTGCACTGCCCAACATGCTCCTCCGCTGTTTTCATCTTGGTCCAAATGCTTCTTGCGTTTCAACTTCTGCCAAAAAGAAATGCATAAAAAAATATAAAAAAGGCATGTGTGGGGCAGAGGGAGAGGAAACAGAGAGAGTAGAGGGAAGTCATTAAAATCAAATCTTGATTAGCTACCAGTGGTGGAAAAAGGAAACAGGGGAGAGGAGATTTTTCTGCTGTGATATGAATCTTGAAGCTGAAACCAATAGGCCCAGAGGAGACAAGACTTCTCCACACAATGCTCCACCTGGGACCAAAACTAACATACTCTGCCTTTTCAGTCTACCATGTGCCATGTCACCATCATCAGAGGAGGCATCTGCTTTCTCAAAACAATTTCTGCCAATCACCACACACATTTTTGACCATTCTTAAAGCTGTAACTCTCACAGAGTTCCTGCACCCAGCACTGAGCCCTGCTGGCACAGGACTGGAGGACACAGCACAGCTGGCCTGCCCTTTCCACCTTGATATCAAACACAAAGGTTTGGCCATTGCAAAGCCATAGAGAATCATGGAGGAAATGAGTGTGGAAAAGATGGCTTGTGCATGCCTTGTGGATAGACTGGATGGGCCAAATGAAGAGTCCCAGACCGGCTCTGTCTCCCAAAGAGACAGACAGAAAAAATAATTTTAAAAAATGCATTGGCTAAAGAAGCATTTAAAAGCAAAACAAAAAACCCAGTCTGGTTTGTAGTCTGTAATAGCTGAACCCAGGGACACGCAGAGCATGTTTTTTGTTCCTTCAGTACAAAAGCCCTTGGTTTCCCCTCCTCCTCATTCCAGCATTTCCCCATCTGGGGTGTCAGAGACAGTTCAAGGCCTCCCAGTATTTCAGACAAAACTGGGTCTTGCTGCCCTGAGAACAAGTGGCTGAGGTCTGGGAGATCTGGGGAGCTGAAGAGCTGTGCAGGTTAAACCTGCTGCCTCTGGAGGATGGCCAAATGGTCACCCTCCAGCATCCCCATGACCTGCCACAGGCCAGTGCTTCCCTCCAGGGTTTGGCTTCCCAAGGTGTGACTTTGGCTCACAGGCTGCACAGCTAGGCCACTTGGATTCCCCAGGGCTTGCTTGTGCTACAGCTGGTGCTCTGCAGCATGTCAAAGAGAGGGAGAGATTAACTCCTTTTTTAAGTATCTCATTACTGTTATATTTTTAAACACAGCTGGTCGAAAATTTTTCAGCAAAGCCATAAATAAATAAATACTTTGAGGAAATTTCCTGCGATGTGAAAACTTGACCGACTGGTCCAGCCTTTATCAGATTATGTTCCCTCTCCAGTATGCATAAGCTCCACTTGCTTCTGCTTCCTCTCCTATAAGGACAAAATCCATTGAAACATCAATAAAATATCAAGATTTCACTACCTGTACTGTTTGCTATTTTGACAACCACCCTCCTAACCACATCACATACTCATTGTTGTCTCACCTGGTGATTTTTAATTTTCCTTGTAATCAGAGGTGTTCACCTGCCAAGACCCAAAGATCCAGACATTAAAAATTTATCTCCTAACCCTGTCTGCAAAACACTTCTTTTCCTGCTCCTCATGAGAGAGATGACAGAACAGAGTCAGCTGGGAATCTGATGTCTGATAGATTTTCCTCTTTCACACATCATCCCACTAGCTTGGTTTAGAAAGCAGTTTCTACAGCTGAGGACAACAGTCAAAATCACCATCTGTCATGACATCCTACATAAAATAAATAAGAAAGACAACACCACCCACTACCTCCTATTAGCAGACTGTTAAGGAAAGCAAACAATCACCCACTTCTGAAGAAGCCCAAGACAGGAGGAGCATTTCTCTTACAGTCAGTCCCTGCCTGCCTGTGGCAGACAAAGCCTATTTAGCAGTGTCTGTACAAGACCCTGCTATTACATAAATAACAAATAAAGTTCAGCTGAGAAAAGGTGCCTCAAGCATGAGACTCTGCACATGGAGCAATGGAAATGCTTGCTCCAGAAAGGCTGCCTTTCTACAATACTTCTCATTTTAACAGGATGGTTCCCATTTAAACCCTCTTCAACCTTGAAAGAGATGGTTTGGAGCTCCCAGCCTCCTTACCCAAATGCTAACCCACTCCTTGTAGCCCAAAAAAGGAAATAATTTCATGAACAAATCATTTCCAGTACTTTTTTCCAGGCTATTGTTATGTGACTGCATTTGGAAGTAAGGGAGAAAAAAAACAATTAGATGACTGTGGTCAGAGTCTGGCCTAGAATAGGGGAAGGAAAAATAAAGAAACCTCAAACCCCAAACCCAACCCTTGTTTTATATGTTTAGTCATTTTTGGAGAAAACTGTAAGCAGTAAAGAGACCAGGAATAAACAGTGACACCAGCTCCTGGGCTTTGGGGGTAACAAGAGGAGATTCTAATCTCTTCTCCATCTATCAATGTATTCTGCTCAGCCCAAGACATTTTTAAAACCTAACATGCTAATAATCTAATTGAAGAAGTCTACCTCGTCTTCTGGTGCAAAGGACTAAGAAGCTTTTGTATTGTGAATTGCTTTACCATTTTAGAATGTCTTTTCAATGCAGAAATCACCTTTGCTTGAGAGGTATTAGCAAATGTTCCACAGAAAAGATCAGACTGTCTGCTCCAAAGGATCACCCAGCAGTGTTCTGGGAGGACACAGCAAACCCCTGACATTTGCTTGTCTACCAGGAAAAATAAATCTAGAACTCTTTGGATTTTCCAAAAATCCTTATATTACTGTCCAGTAAAGGAACATAAGGAGTATTAGATTGCTTTATTGTACAGACTCCTGTAAGAACTCAGGTGCTTTGCAAAAGCCATCCTCTGCTTCAAGGACATTTATCTCAAACTGCTTACAGGGACTGTCAGCACTTTCTTTGAGAAGGGAAATCTGTGACTGTCCCATAGCATGAAATACCCCCAGAAAAACCTTTCACTGTTCAGTGCAAAGTCATCTGTGGATCAGGTCAGGCAGTACCTGCCATCCAAATTACATTAAATACTGTCACTTGCTACAGAGCACAAAGGCACCATTAAAAGTGGGAAGGAATAAGGTCTTTCCCCTTCCTCTACCAACTGTGAAAACTCACCTATCTAAGGGAAATGCAATCTCAGAATTACCATCAGGGAAGTTATTCACCATTTCTTAACTTGGAAAATACCATAAACTCTTTCAGGAAGAAAAGCACTCAAGTGTTGTGAAAACGCTGCTCCATGATTTTAGATGCAGTTATGCAGCTGGCACACTCTGCCCTGGGATGGGTAAAACAAGCTGCTCTCATCCACTCACATCCACGAAGTGCTGCAGGATTTAATCTTTCTTTTCCTCAAGAAAGACATAAGCTATATAAACATAAAATGTTACAGTGGGACAGAAAGCAGCTTCAAGAATTCTCTCTGAAAGCCCAGCAGGGAAACAATTATAATTTTCCCCTACATTTCTTGCCAGCTGAAGTTTTTCTGTTTCCCTGCTTTACTTTGCTGATAACTAACATCTGTTGGGAGCATCCTGCCCTGTGCAAGAGAGGAACACATCCATCGCAGCCTTTGGGGCTCTGTACTCAAGCAAAGCCTCTGGAGATTCTCCTCTGTAGCAGCCACAGATAAACCTCTGATGGTCTTACCTACTGACTACAAAATTCTTCCATGGAACATTAGTCTTGTTTTTGCAGCCCACAAGTAATTCAAGTCGTTAAGGAAACTTTCAGAAAAATCACAATGAGCCTCTAGCAGAGATCACCTCTTGAGATCCCCCATATATGCCTAAGGATCTTTATTTTAGGATCCTCCTTCCTAGCTGGTACCTACCATCAGCTCTTACTCACATATTTCTTCAGCAGAAAGCTCTAGAAGCCCAAATCGGCAGGCTCCAAGAAAAAGCTGACCATCTGTGGCTCATTAACATCTCACTGAGCCTTTCTGGCCTGGTTCCTACATGCCCCTTGCAGATGCTGGCACGTCAGCACAGGCCGCGTCCGCCGCTTCTCTGGCTGCCTGCAAGGAGACAGGTCAGCATAAAACCCTCCCAGCCTGGGAGATCAGAAACGCTGGTGGGAGACTCAAAAACGCTGCCCTGGAACCCTCAAAGCCCCAATCCACCAGCTGAGGGGAAAGAAGGGAAGGAGAGACACGGATCTCATTTCGAGGACGGCGTTTCTCCAGCATAACCTGTGGGGAGGCAGCAGCCCTGCCTGTGTCTGCAGGCAGCCACCGTGCCCGGGCAAGGGCTCCGCGGACCCGCTCCGACACGCAGCGCGCTGCGCCTGCCTCGGGTCGGCGAGGGCCGGGAGCATCTCCGCAGCAGCGGGCTGGCACCTGGGGAGGCACCCCTAGCTGCTCCTTATCAGCCTTCTCCAAAACAAGTAAGGGCAGGGGCACCCAGGATATGGCCCAACAAGCCTTTCTCAGCCCCGGCAACCGCTGCTGGCAGCACCGGGACCTCAGGGAGAGGAGGGGAAATTAAAGGCAGAAAACAGGGAGAAAAGGGGGTGCAAGGGCCTGGCAGAGGCACCCACATCCTTTGGGAGGCAGCACACATGCAGGGAACAGGGGCATGCTAGAATCCTCAGCTGCAATCCTGTTCTCCCTTCTCGTTGCGAGGTCTGAGGCAAAACTGAAAGGGGGCTGTGTGCTGGGAAGAGAGGAAGAGATTCTTCTCAGTAAGCATGAGGAGGGATGGGTGGCACAAACCCATTTTTTAACACCTTTTCCATCCTATGCCCTAATTCAGCTGGACAGCAGTGAAGGCAGCAGCTATGTTGGGGCCTCTTCACCGTCTTTCACGCACAGGGAGTGACCTGGGATCAACAGAGAAGGAAAAGCCATAACTGTGCAGCTGTCTGACATCTCCCACCACTCTTCCACTCCCAAGGCACAAACACCTTATCTGAGATCTCTTCTACAACTCAGTTATTTAGCTTGCAGAGAGCAGATCAAAACACTTGCCAAATGGAGGAGTCCTACTACAGATAGGCTCCTCTTCCTCCAGAGTAGAGCAAAGAGTCATCTCTTCAGTTAGACACAAAGAGCCCCTGGCAACACAGTCCCATTAAAAACAGTATGTTTCAAAGCATTCCTCTGAGCAAAAAGCCTCTGACTGCAGTTCAGGCTGTTACTCAGACAGCAGTAGGGCATGGCCATGAGCAGCCCCCCAAGACAGTTTGCCTGCAGCTTTTTGCAAATAGATACCAGAAGAGGATGCATCTGAATCCCCACCTGTGCCCCTAAACAGTACTCTAAATCAGACAAGAAAGGAGAGGGGAAAGAACCTGCCCAGGTTTCACTGAAGCAATCCTACCCTCTGTGAGGATAGTTCCCAGTTAATTACATCAAGCCATTTTTGCTCATGTCCTGCCATTGGTGTCCACACAGCTGCTCCCTACTGGGCTACCTGTGTGTGCAGGGGTCAGATTAACATTAAGGTATCCCTCTATGATCCCTGCCACGTGCTCAGTATGCTCAGGAAGAGCAGCTCTTTGGAACCCTGCTGTCCCTCCCTGCTGTTCCTGCGCCTCCTTACAGTGAAAGGTACCTCTTTGCTAACCTGCACATCTCCTCTTGCACCTGGGCACAATAAAAGCCATGGACTTGGCCTTAGGAGCATCTGTTAGAGCTTGTTCTTGGCTTGTGCACTGAAAGGCAATGCCTCCAGAGCAGGAGAAGCAGTCCCAGACCCCCTGTGGAAAGAAGGCACACAATATTTATGTAATGGTACTGTTTAAGTTGAGATTGCATGCTGCAAGCAAAACTGCTATTACACTGGCACTCTCCTCTTCCAGCCACCTTTCAAAGCATGATGCCACAACTGAAAACTGGCTGACAGGAGGGAGTTATAGACATAACTGGCTCCTTTCCTTTCCCTTCAGCCACAAGCTCTTGCTTTCCACCTGCAGCTCCCCTGCTGCCTGCCCCAGTGTAAGGCATGCACAGCAGCAGGACGTACCAACACCACCTGCAACGCCAAGTGCCCCTTTGGGAAATCACTCCCTGAAGCACACGTAGCCACTGATGTCAGCTGAGGGCTAAAGAAGATGAGACTCTGCTATGAACAACTCTCAGCTTCAAGGCAGACAGCTTTCAATCAAGGTTTAGTGACACTTGGCTTTGACCTCTTCTGAGCAGGGCATGGTGGAGGATGGAGCATGAGACATCAGGCACTGTGGGCTCTGTACTTAGCTCCAGTCCTGACCTGCCACCTCACTCCAAGGCACATGTGTCCTTTTCATGCTCTGTTTTTATCTCCTCTTCCACATTTGCCTCACTGTTTTGAATGGGGATGTAGGAACAGTCTACCACCACAAGTTAACGCAGTATCTATCACAGCTGTGTCCCAACCTCGGTTAAAACTTGTAGACGTAACTGTAATAAAAATAATAATTTAGGTTTTGGAATATGGTGATGGGGGAAGATGGCATAGCAGGCTTTCTCGGCTTCATCCAAGAGTCAAGAAACCTGTACTTATCTTCAGTCCTGAAGCTATGCTAAAACTGGGTATATTCACATTTTTGTGGCTGATGAAATTTGCACTTGTTTGCTTGGTCACTACTTTGGGAAATTTTTTTAAAGGTGGTTCTTTCAAGTGGCTCAGAGGTTAGGGATGTCCAAAGCTATCCCTAGGGAGATTATAGGGTCAGGCATCAATGATAAACACAGCCTGCCACTTGGTCTTGATGGTGTTCCCTTTGTACTCCTATTCCCTTCTCCCCAAACCTGCCACCCAGGCAATTGTGAGGAGAACAGGACAACTGTATATTTAGCAACTGTGTTCCTGCCTAAATTGCTACATGATGTAAGTAGCAGACCCTTCCTTCCAGAAAGACCACAGGCTTCATGATGCCGTCAGCAGGATCCCACAGCCCGTACTGCACCAGGCAAGCACAGCCAGCTCGAGTGGGAGCAGGAGTAGACTGGTGCCTGTCCTGTGAGACACAGGACTGGCTTCTCTTGCTGTAGCCACATAAACCAGATCACTCTTCCCTAAGGCTTCCTGAAACCAGTTCCATACCTCCCTGCCAAGAGGTGAGTAGGGTCAGCAAACACACCCAGGCTCCAGCAGCTCCAGCTCTGTACTTTGGTACTGACCTCCCTTTCTCAGCATCCATTATCAAACTAATGGTCTGTATGGTCATCCTGAGTAGTTGATCATGATCCCAAGACCTTCTTCCTCTCTGCTGCCTGGGCAGCCATCTCTGGCAGAATCTGGAGCTGGGCTGACAACAGCTGAACTGCTCTTGCAACATTTACAGCACCTCAGGCACCCAGAGCAGCAAGGTCCTCAAGGGCAACCAGTCCTTGAGTGGCCCTGGACTCTTTCTCTACAGCATTACAGAGATGTCCAGGCACAAGCTGGCATGGAACCAGGAGCTCAGCTCTTCCTCTGCTGGAAAGCAAACATCTTTTTCCTTCAGGCTAGTTCCAGACACCCCAAGGGAAAAGTTGGAGCGATGGAAGGTGATGATGGACACATCTAAAGCAGCTGCTGTTCCTCTCTGAGGAGCTCTTCATGCACCAGCTTCTCGCAGGCATGTCTTGCCCTACAAGCCTGCAGCTGCAGAAATGCCTGACACCCTGCTTGGCCAGCTGAGGGGTGGGGAAGTCTCCACAGGGACTCAAGAGATAGCAGATATCAAGGGTCCCACAGCTCTGCAGTGCTCTGGCTGGCCATGCCCAGAAGAAGTTAGTAATGGAGTGCTCCTCACTGCATTCAAACCCCATTACAACTGGATTATTGGGGCCATCTTGCTCTCTTTCTGCCCACATGACTGGCTTAGAAGCTGCACTTCAAGTGCTTGCAAACCAGGATGTGCCTGAATGTCCACTTAAAACAGGGTCCACTTCCATGCAGGAGTAGGTGGTCAGGACTAATCTGGGCAGCTGTTAGTTACACTGGTGACAGTGGGACTGTCCCATAAACCCACCAAGCGTGACCCTGCACTGAAAAGTGAGGAGGGGAGCTGATCTCAATGCACAAGTCTCATTGACTCTCCACTGCATCATCAAATTCAGCCCAGGTGCTTTTGAAATATCCCACCCAGCATGTTTCTGAAAACATCCCATGACACTGGGACTCAAATCCAACCCTTCAATCTGACAGTGCTTGGGTTTGTTAAACAAGCAGCTTTCTTCTGAAAAAATGAAACATAAAAATGGTGATGTGCCCATCACCATTCAGAGGCCCCAAAGAAATCTCTCCCTGACAGCAGCAGGTTCCAAAAAAGCTGGACCAGCCAGTCCTTTTTACCACCCATGGACAAGAAATAGCAGGAATCCTCCTGCTCCAGAGGGGGCTGCCATCCAGAGAAGTGCTGGAGCAATGAGAATGCTCTCCACATCAGCTACAGCTCAGGGAGCAACTTGGGACAGAAGGCACTAGATTAAATTTCTTCAGCATCCAGAACACTACTGGCTTCCAAATAATTGTCTATTTGTGTGCGTGCATGCACACAAATACTCGCTCCATGGTCTGTCTTTGTGCCAGCATATTCCCAGCGCTGTGACTCTCTAGGGACAAGGCCCATACTTGTATTCAATCCCAGCTTTGGCTCCCAAACACTAAGGTTTCAGATCATGTTTTAAAAAACATTTTCTCTGGCAACCGGGCTGTTAATGGATGTGATGTTTTCGCTCTCGCCTCCTCCCCACCTTTAAAAGCTTGGCACTAAAGGGCTTCTTTGAAGATAAGGCCAAATTTTCAATTTAAGGGGAGGAACTTCATAAAGTAGGTTTGATGGGATGGAGAGGAGGAGGGGGAAAATAAAAAAAACAACCAACCCTGGAGCCACTTTGCCTGTTGAGATGTACACTGCACAGCACACAGGATTACAATGGACTCTCTGTACCACCACTGGCTGGAGCCAGAAGTTTGCTGCAGCTGCCCTGCTGCTACCTACGCGAGGCTCCCTGAGGGTCACACTCAGAGAGGGCCTTTGCTATAGCTGCACACCAGCCTGCCCTCCAAACCAAAAGCATCCTGCAGCCCCTACAGAGCCCACATCCACCCAGCAAGCAGGGGCACACGTCCCCAGAGGCAACCACAGGAGCTGCCCACTGGGCTGTCAGTGCTGTGGGGGGCTCTCTGCTGAAACCAACTGTGGTCCTCATCCAAGAGCTTTTTTTGAGGGCCAGCAAATCTATGGTCTCTCTTGATCTCCAGCAGACCTATCCTCAACACCACAAGGAGGCAGGGAAGTGCCATTTAGTTTTGCAGGTGGAGAGCTGAGGCAAAGAGCAACTTGCCCCAACTTGGGGGGAAATCTGTGGTGTAGAGGAGAATCAAATGCAGCTGCCCTCATATCCCAGGCTTGCACCCCAAAACGCTGGCATCACTAAGCAAGGTGGCTGCTCCCTCTAAAAGAACTGGGATAAATTACAGTGACGTTATCAGAAGAAGCGGAATTTTGCAAATAAATGCTGTATTCCAGGCCGGTGTATCTGTATTTGAGGTGTATTTCTCAAAGACTACCTCACTGTATTTGTATTACCACAGGCTTTCTAAACCACACTAAACTCACACATTAATACACAGGGCTCTGTCTAACCTGTCCTTTTGTCAGCTAAACGGAAACTGGAAAGTAACTTCATTCTGGTATTTGAAAGCTGATAACACAGGTCTGACAGGGATCTTTACACCTTTTTTTCCCTGCACTTGGTGATTTAAAGAACAGCAGAAGGGCCTGATGCACAGTCTGGCTGGCCATGCCCAGATTCTGATATTCAAGCTTGTTCTGACTCGCTGACATTACAACCAGTGAAGACATCCCTGCATTTGGCAGAGCCCTGGGTCTATGGCTGTGCATGAAAGTACAACCTGCTAGCTAATGCCTCTGCCAGAGTGGACATGAGAGAGCTAAAATGGCATTGCTGCTGCAGGGCTCGGGATGAAAGATTTACTGCCTATGCCAGGCACGGAAGTTAATGAAAAATGACTGCTTTCCAAAACACCACCTGGCTTTCACACACATATAGAGACACCACAGCCCAAACTTGACAACAGTGGGTTTCCACAGGGGCAACATGCTGTGGTGTGCTGTGGACTTCACCCAGCAAGCCTCCAACACTCTGCACAGGCACCAGGCTCAGTCGCCATCCTCACATCTAATGGCTGCTCAGGAAAGATGACTGGATGCAGGGCAGCAGCCTCTCAAGAGCAGCTGAGCAGAAAGCAAGGATAAAGTCTGGCTCTCACCTCTGTGCTGGCACATTGCCCACAAGGAGGGCAAAGAAGCCCAAGCACGTCCCACACGCTCCCTGACGCACATTTCTGTCCATTGATGCCACTAGAGCCAAAATAAACTGGCACTGCCTCCTACTCAAGAGCTCCTACAACACACAATGGCAGCCCTCAGAGCCCCTCACAGGCACCCAGTCCAGGTGCTCTGCTACCAACCCCATCAGGCAGAGCTGAGCCTCCCGTCCCACTTGTCTTTTTGCAGGGAAACGAGGCCATTTTAATAAAAGGAGCATGTAACATCCTCAGGGCAGGGATCTGTTGCTCCCTGTTTAAGCAGAAAGCTCTGCACCACCCGCAGCAGCTCTGGGACTTGTAAGCACCAAGCGGTTTCTTTTCCCTGCAATAAATATCCTTCTGAGCTTTTCAGCCAACTTGCTTCCACTGCATCCATACTCCTTTTGTCTTAGCTTCCCATGGACATTCAAGACAGCTGTGTTGCTGGAGCACATGCTCCTGTGGAGAGATTTTAGAGGACTTATGTACAAATATGCATAAAAAGCAAATTTTGAAAGCTTCCCATTCTGTAAGCATTCCCTCTGGAGAACGGGCTTCAAGTACTGTGTTCAGCCAATGAAGCAGCAGATATGATGTCCTGTGATTCAGTGCCAAGAGGAACTCACCCACTGTCAGGGAATAAAAAGATACATGCGATACCTTACGTTGAACAATTACCCAAAGTACATTTAGAAACCTGAAAGATGATATTCACCCCCATTCTACCTAAGGACCTGCAATTCATTTAATCATTATTCGCCTTAAATTGTTCTTGTGGCCTAGGAACTGGAATACATAACAACCTCTTAAACTGAGACTGACCACAGGAGCACCAGAACACACAGCAGCAGGTTTTTTCCCTCAGGATGTTTTCAGTCTAACCAGAAACAGGAAGTTTCCAAAGATTTTGCAAGAGAACTTTTTCCTTGTGGGATATCCCATCCTGACTGCAGAATTCACACTGCAAATTTTTAGCCCGGGAGGTAACAGTTTAAACCAAGAGATTTGCAAGCCTTGGTCTGTAACACGCCAGCAGTAACGTATCAAAATCACCTCTGCACATGAAAGAAGTCCAAGGGAATTGTGCCTCATGTGTCTGAGGCACTCGGCATCAGATGAACAACCCACCATTATTTACTGACAAAGGAACTTCTGTTAACCTGGAGCTACCTTGGCCTATTGCTGTTGCAACACCTTGCAGGCTGAGTGACTGAACAGAGCCCAGCTGAGGTCAAGTCTCTGGAAACACCTGCAGGCCAGGCTGGGCTAAAACAACCAGCATGGTCCCCAACACACTTTTCTCTGTCATTGCTTCACGAGGCACACAAGGCAGGGTGCTGGAAGACAGCCTGTCTTTGCCTGGGAAGAGAGTGATTTTGGAGGCACAGAGGTGTCCTGTAGTAGCCCTGAGGAGGCTCTGCACAACACAGAGGCTCCTCCCCAGAGTACCTGAGTTCTGCTCTGAGAGACGTGAGGGTGGGTACAGCTCACCTGGCAAGAGCCAACATAGACAGCAATATCTGCCCCCACTCCCAGCGCTCAACCCATCAGCACAGTTCCATTTCCCACAACTGTGGAAAAGTTCCGTTTTCCTGCACAGCTCCAGGCTCCAGTTCCATTTGCTGCATGGGAACAATGAGGCACAGGGCTGTGGAGAAAATTCAAGCTCACGACAACAGGACATGTGCATGGAGTGAAGACCCAACCCAAACGCCTCCACTTCCGAACACAAGCTTCCAACTGAAGTGCCCTTCCTGTCCTGTCACCCGTGTTCCCTCCCACAGCCCCGGCAGAAGAAGCAATAGTTGTTTTATTTCCTATGCTTGTTTATCAGATTGCAAGCTTTCTGTGAGCCTAAGGGCATGTGGTTCAGGAATAGGCCAGGAAACACTGGCAGGTAGATCTGGTGGTGTTTCAGTCAAGTGTTTCACTTACAATTACAAGGAACTACAAAAATTCACGTCTGCCCTAAATGAGTAACTTTTCTTAACTCAGGAAAGGAAGTTTCTCCTCTGCAGCACTGAGGAGTATGAGGACAAAGCAGAGGCTGCTTGCATCACTGCCCCACCCGTGATGCCTCGTGCTGGGCAGGAGGTTCCAGCTGGCTCCCAAAGAGGCAATTCTGCTGGCCCTACTCAGCCAGGAGGAGCTGTACCAGCATCATGAAGGTACTGCAGGGCTGCCAGTTTGGTACCGAAGATTCAGAGGGATCTGTCTGCTGTTAGTTTTGAAGACATAGCAGAATTTCAAGCAGTGAAGTGGACTGAGCAATGATGCACCTGTCCTTCAATGGAACAAAACTCCAAGCCAGGAGTCATCACACTCTAAGGGCTGGAAAGACCTCTGCAAACACCAGACACTGGATTTCACTTTGCAATCCCAAAGAACCTCTCGCTCTGTGCTTCTGTATCATGTCAGTAGAAGGCACAGAAAAGCTGCCTTCTCCAGACTGCAGGGATACACAGAACTCATACAACTTACATGCTAGCTTGGAGCACACACATGCAGAACCGTTCAGCTCCAATGCTTCTTCATAGTGCCAAGCAGAGAAGAAACATGGATTCAGCTGCTTGTACTGGGATATCTCTCAAATAAAGGTCCCCTCTCTCTCTGTGTGTGTGTGTGTGTGTGTGTGTGTGTGTGTGTGTGTGTGTATGAGTGGGAGAAAACTGAACTTGCCTGTGCACCCTTCAGATGAACCTGCCTCACATTCCCCAGCAGGAAGCAGGGAGGACTGCACTGTATCTGACTTCAACCCTCACAGCAAACACCTACTGGGACCTCTTCTGCATGGTATATCCAGGATGAGTCCCTGTAACTCTATCTGAAGGGGAAGATTAAGAAAAGGACATGGAACAAAACTTCATTTTACTTCTTGTAAGACAATATCATGCACCCAGCTGGGAGCTCACAGCTCTTCCTAATTGTCCTATTTACTTCAGAAGATCCCCACATGACTCCAGTAGCATGGGAATTTATTTCACCTTCATTTCTTTAGGTCACTTAAATAAACAGAACAAATCTTCACTGAGAACCCATGATTTCTGCTGAAATCCTTCCCCAAGACGTGAAACTCAATATACAATCCATAATTTGAACTGTCTGCCATGTAAGTACATAGGCATAAATATGGAGGAACCCTCCTCTTAATCGTAGGCTCATAGAGTCAGTTAGTTTCAAAAGAAAACTAAGATAAAATTCTACTTACAAAACGCCCACATTCTTCTAATATTTTCCATGGTAGTTTTTTAGCCCATAGGAAAATAAATTTTAATGGCAGACTGCAAATGAACATATCAAAAAGACACTACGGTAGCAATTAAGAGAATTGGGCACGAAGAAAAACATTTAAGACATGCTGGGAATTACATGCGGGTGCTGAGTGTGTGTATGGATTCCTGTTATCCCACTCACATAATGCTGCAGAGAGGTCAAGAGAGTTTCTTTAAAACAAACAAGGACAAAAAAGCCCAACTTTAATAGACGTGAACTGCCTCTCGCACAATACCAGTGAAATAACACTTGGGGTACCAGAATCAGTTGGGGAAATGCCCAAAGATAGATTTGCATTAAGTACCTTCTGCCAGCCAGGGGTATTGGTTAAAGTCTATTCTTTTCCAAAGTAAGTATTAGTATCTTCAGAGCACTTGAAAAGTCTTGTTTGGACACGGCTACAACTTCAGCATCCCACTTTCTCCCCAACACATTTTCTATTTACAGTCACCATCCAAACGATCTGCCAGATCCAAGCAGGGAGGCATGCGTGCACAAATCCTACAACATCCCAATGCCGGTGAGAAAACTACTTCCCCTGACCCAAATCACTCCTCATCCTTGCACCAGGATTAAAACTCCTCGGTCACAGAAAAGGACAAAAATTCTACTAACAACACAGACTGGCCACCCCCGCTTTTCTCTGCAGCAGCCCCTTCACGAGCCCGAACCGAAATGCCTTCGCATCTGCCGGAGACAGCTCTTGCCTGTAAACTCCCGGCAGCTTTTGACAAGAGTTGGAGCAATGGAGGATGGATCTGCGGCTTACTTTGCACATCTTCTCCTTCTCCCTCACTGCTCTCCGCGCCTTCTCGCCCAGCCGGCAGTGAGGACGGGGGAAGGTCGTGGACCAGGCTCCTGGGGAAGTTCCAGGCGAGCCCTGGAGCACCGCGGAGCGTGTGCGTGCCCTGGGCCCTCCATTAGTTCTGGCCGCCCCGCCGAGGAGGAAGAGCTGCAGGGAAACATCCGAGCCCCCCACATCTCACCTGCCTGAGCGAAAACAAGCCCCGTCCCGGTGGGGACCAGCGGGCCTCCACTACTGCCCTGTCACGTCTCCTGCATCCCTAGGCAGACCCCCTTCCTCACATCCCCACACCAACTTCCTAAACTCTGCCGCTGCCTGAAGATGGATGGGGCGAAAGCCCCGCGCCCCATCGCCCGCCACCACCGCGCGTCCTCCCAGCCCCGCGCCAGGGCCACCAGGCCCGGGCCCCCTCTCCTTCACTCACCGCGGTCTCCAGTGGAGCAGGCGGGGGGAAACACAAAGATGCCCCAAACGAAGGGAAGCAACAAAGAGGCTTAACTCCAGGAGCTGGGAACTTCCAGGCCGGATCTGCGGGGAATCCACTACACACACACACACGCACGCACACACACACGGAGAAAAAAAGAGAGAAAAAGAGGGGGCAAAGCCTGTTTTGGGCGGAAGGGGAAAGTGAGGGGGCCCTTGGTTTGGGGGTGGTGGTTGTGCTTTTTCTGCGGGCTGAGGATGGGGGGCCGCGCTGAGCTCAGGCGCGGCGGGAGGAGGAGGAGGAGAAGAAGGAGGAGGAGGAGGAGGAGGAGGGAAGAGGCGCCGGGATGCGGGAAGCCAGACCCTCCATACGGGAGACAGCTTTTGGATGACTGAACTCCCAAACAATTCCTTGCTCTGGCTACTCCTGCCCCAAGAGCCTCCCTCCTTCCCCTCCCCCTGAGGAGGAGGGAAGAAGAGGAGGAGCCAGAGGAGGGAGAAAACTCCAAGTAAAACCCCTTCCCAAAGCCGGGCAGCGGCCGAGCAGGGCGCGCCCCTCGTCCACGCCGTCCCTGTGCCCGCGCCATTCCCTGTGCCCGCCGCACCGCGAACCGGGAGCCGCGGGCCCGCAGCGCCGCTCCCCGCGCCCCCCGCTCCCGGGCCGGCGGAAGCGGGAAAGTTGGGACGAAAAGTTTGTTATGGGGGGAGGCGGCCCCGCCGGCCCGGGGTGCGGGCGAGGCCCCGGGCATGCGACTCCTGGGCTGGCACCGCACGCTGGAGTGGCACCAGCGGCTACGGAGCCCCCCGGGCGCCCCTCCTGGGCGGGCATCCCGCCTCATCCTCGGCGGTATCAGTTGTAATAAATGCCAAAAAGGATGAAAAGGTCTTTTCTTCCAACCATCTCTTCCTAGCAGGTGCTTGCTCTCACGGAAAGTGTCTCGGGCACAAATATTCAAGAGAAGCAGTGACACCACTCCCTGAGATCAAACCCCACCACTTCCTCCTCACTGTGTCTCCCTGCACCAAAGAGTGAATTAATGCCCCAAAACTTAAATTTACCCAGAGGTGCAGGGAAATCTTCGGTCTTTAACCCCCTTCAGTAAAGATTATCATGAAACAAGTCTGTCACTGAAAGGTCAGGATAGGTTTCTCACATTTTTGCCATGTACAGAAAAACATAGATGACAAACCCAGTCTGTAGTTTCTAAACATGAAGTCCTTCAGTCTTCAAAGAAGAAGGTGAAAGAGAAGTTTTTCATCATGTCATCATTGGGTTTCAGAGTTATTCCTGCCTAATGGCACTTTAGGAGGGTTCTGACCTGGCTTACTCCTTTCTCGTAAGGATGATGCAAAGGATTTAGTGTTTTTTCCTACTTGTATTTGGGGTTCTTACTTCTTTGGTTTATTACATGGGTACTGAAAAGATTAAAACTGATTTTTCTGTCGGATTTTTTTAGTTCCAAGGGAGTGTGTGTTGATGGCTTCTTCAACTTTCATTTCAATGGGTAAGCTTATCAGGTTGAACACAAACTTCCTTCCTCTGAAACTTTAACTTTGCTCTCTAATTATCTTTTAAATAATTGTTTCCAAGATTCCAAGTTTTTCCTTACATTGCTCAGTAACACGCTCCTCGGGTGCTAAATCCATGTGTAGACACCTCACTAAGTGACCTAATTTTTACTAGTGCTAAGACCTCTAGCACCTGCCTTGTCTGAAAAACGCTGGTTTCCTAATTTAAAGCAGTCATAAACTCTCCTAAATTAAAGCAGGAATTGAATTAGCCCTGACTAGTTTTAGGCTTACAGAGGTGGGAAGAAAAAGGCAAGGGAGCACAGTTAGAGCTACGCTGTGCAAAGTGCCCCAAGGCTTGTTAAACAGTATGAAAGAAAAGATTGCAGCCCTGCAGGATTACGTTCCCTGTTTATCCCTGGGGCTGAGGAAATACATGGACGCAGCAGTGCTCTTCATATGCTGTTCTTCTCACCTGCCTCCTAAAAGAAATGCCTTGGGACAAAGCAGGGTGCTGTTTTGTGCAGCCATGTGCCCTTGGCATCCCTGGACAAGGCAGTGGCAGTCCTGCTCTCAGGAAGCTCTGTTGCTGCAGTCCTGGGGATGCCTGCTCCATGCTGGCATGCATTTGTTTCAAACACCCCGCCAGATCCGACTTCTGGATGCCACTGGCCTGTCTGAAGCTCGAAGTAGTGTGAAAGCTGAAACTCCCTCATTAACCCCAGTTTCTCAGGCATAAGGAAACTTTTACTGTGGGCATTGACCAAGCACAGCCTGTGGCTGGGGGGTGGGGGGTGTCCCATCTCCTTCTGGAGATGCCAGAGCCCCCCTGATCCTCGGCTACCAGTTTGCCCATATTGGCCCTGTCCCTCTCTGATCCCAGACAAAATTCCCACTGCTGCTGCTGTCAGATGCAAAGGCTTCTCCTTGGGGCCGCTGAAACTCCAGCTGTTTGATATTGTGAGGAGCAAGGCAGGGGGCACAGAGGGACTCCGCATGAAAGGGCGAGCTCAAAGGAAACCGGACCCTGGCATGTCGGCACGATACTCAGTGGGTAACAGGCTCAGTTAAATTTGCTCATTCAGCCAGCTAAGAGGGAGAGTTTTCTCATCTGTCCTGCTATGTTTAATTCATCCACACATGCCTTCCAATTACAGCAGGAGTAATAAACAGAAAGGGATGTTGGGGGTGGGGGGAAGCCAGCCAGGCCCCAGCCACCAAACCTAAGTGCCCTGGAAAAATGTGAACTGCACACTGCTGGGCTTTGCTGTCCGGGAGACAGCTCAGCAGCAGCTCTGTCTCTGAGTCCTTATGAATCTTAGCCCAGATTCATAACTGAGTTTTGTTGCTTTGTCTATTTTTCTACAGAAATGTACAGAAATTTTTGTCTATTTTTCTACAGAAATTGAAGGAGGTATGTTGCAGAGTGCTACTTCAGGTGTATCATGTCTGCCGCCTGACTTAGGCAAAACTCCCAATAAAAATCACCGTGGTAGCCCTGCCTCCATGGAGGCTCCCAGGCTCACCATGAGGTTCCTCTAGCTCTGCATTTTTGCAAAAATGAAAGATTCATGGGGGGAATTGCGCTGTGAGGCAAAGACAAGGTGGATAAAACACTCCATCATAGAGTGAGTTCAAAGCTGTCTGGCCATATTGTTGGAAATTCAAGATAAGTTTGTGGAAGGATGGATGAGGAATTGATGACTAGCTCAGTTCCAGCAGTGGCCATGGTCCAAAGTGACCAGAAAGTTATCTTGTGTACTGTGTAGAGGAGAGGGGAAAGACTCACGAAGGGATGTGAACGGGAAGCCCCCAGTTCAAAGGAGTTTCAGCATGAGTTTTACTTTGTTTACCCTCTTGTAAAGCTATTTGTTACTTCGATAATCCATAGGAAACGGGATCATTTCTCTCCAGCATGTCAAATTAAATAAACAAATAAAACCTTGTTTGGCTGGTGAGAAGATTAGAAAGGAAAGTGTATTTGTATAGGGATTCAGGAACTAAGCATCTTTCAGGAGCAGAAGATTAGGAAAGAAATCAGAGAAACAAAGGGGGAAGTGATTCAGTCATCAGAACTCAGAGAGCCAAATTAAAGAGGGGGGTGGGATGAAAGGACAAGAGATAGGGCCTGCCTATATTAGGAAATCTCTGCTGGCCTAAACTAAACCAATTTGATGTCAGTTTAGTCTTACCACTAGGGTCCAAGTCAGGGACAGAGACTTGGTTGTGACAAGCTCATCCTGATGTCAGACAGAAGTATCATATGTTCACTGGTGTTTTTTTTATTTCAGAATATATATGTTACCCTCATGCACGGGCACAAGCACACACAAGAGATAACATACATATTTTGAAATTAAAAAAAAAAAATCACAGTGAACCAGTGGTAGCTTTTTCCCGCTGAGAGAGAGGTTAGCAACAAGATAGTTTTACTACTACTGTTCCTGTTTCGGACATGATAAAAACAATATAAAAGAAACACAGCCCCACAGAGGTATCATTCTCTCTCTCTCTCTCTCTCTCTCTTTTTTTTAAAGTGATATATATATTGGTATAAAACATGCTAGATATTGGTATAAAATGTGTTGTATATGGGTACAGCTGTGCCTGTTCTGTGCCACATATCCACTGGGAATGTTGTAAAGAACTACCATTCTGTAGTCAGGTCATTGATAGGAAGTATTTGGAGAGTTAGTGGGCTCCCAAGTCTATGAGAAGATTTGGTTCAGGTCCATTTGTTTCCTTGTTTTAAAATGTTCAAGGATCAGCAGTCAGAGAGATCATCTTGTGTTTGGTAAGTGTTTTACAATGTCACTGAAATTTTGAGTGGAGGACAGGGTCTTTAAGAAAATGTTTTGTTAATGGGAAATTATCAAAGGCAATTGGAAAATCTTTTTACTTGAGTAAGATCAGACAAATGCCCTAAATAAATAGCCTTTCCTCTCCAAAACCTCTAGAATCCTACTTTTCTTCCTCAGAACTCAGCAACTACTCTCCTACAGTTTAAAACTTCTCTTGCAGTGAAAGCCAGTATAACCACATTTGTGATCATGACCACACACCTCACTGGCAGTGCTGGATGTGGGAAGTCCTGAGACTGGATACAAGAGCACCATGAACCTGCTGTGTGCAGAAAGAGGTAGGACATGCTGTCCTGCCTTTGGCTTCACTGCCAAAGTCCATCTCAGAATAATGATAAGAAATGCTCCCCTGATGAACAGGATGTAAAACCAAGACCATGCATGTCATCTTTTGCAGTGAAAATGTTGCTCTGTGCTGTTATACAGGTGTTGTATTTTATCCAGAGACAGATTTCAGTGGCAGGCAAGCTTATTCTCATCCTTGAGTGGGAAATTATTTGGAAACTCATATACAGGGGATAGACAGGATGGGGTGCTATAAAGTAGTTCACCCTTCCAAGTGGAGATGGGATTTTGGGCAGAAGGTACTGAAAATAGGACTTTCATGGGTGAAATGCATTAGGTAGAATGGAGCATTTCAAGTAAACATTGTGAATCTCATATTGGAGGAGAGATGTAATGTTTTAGCATATGCATTCAAATTATATGTATATACATAAAACTGCAGCACCACCAGCTCTTTAAGGATCAGTTTGGGGTTTTTTTTATGTGCACTTCTTCAGCTGGAAATCATGGCAGAGTGCAAGATGTTTTAGCGGAGTTGGCTTAGGTAGCTTTGACTGATCCTTTCCCTTTGGTATCTATTTTTAGCTTTGTAGAGGTTTGTTGGAAAAAGCAGCTTTTTCTTCTCACATGAGATTTTTTTTTTTTCTCTGTGGAGACTATACATGGAAACCTGGTGCTACAGTAGTTGATGGGAATCTTATTCCCATCAGTACAGACTCCACTGGGTTTAGGATTTCACACTTTTTATGATTCCCTAATTGGTAGTAGGTTGTTGCAGGTTTACAGACAACAACAGTGAAGATGGGGAGGCATCTTAAAGGTGTTCCAGGTTAATGCTGTAGACTGAAAAGATCCCTTTAGGTAGATTGTAGTCCCTGTATAATTACACCTGTGGGAAATAGCTACCTGTCATGTCTGTCAACAAGGGAGCTTATCTTTTAAGACACACAGATCTCCCTTTACATCACATTCTCTCTTTGTTGTAGTCCATTTCTTCACCTATTATTCACCTATAATCTCTCTTCCCTTACCATTTTCCCACACACCTGTTGCCTTTCCATCTTTCTTTTTCATTGCTTAAGGCTTGTGCTTACCCTGTCCTCTGCAACAGCCCTCAAACAGGTCCTTAACTTCAGGAAGTGAAAAGCCTGGGGATCCCTAGTCTCCCTGGCTCCCACTAGCCCTAAATCTGTCCCCGTGCCCCCCAACAGCCCACCTCCCATCCGTCACCCACATCCTGAGCATGAAAGCCAGCCGGATTAATCCGGCACAGAGCACATTGTGTGTGAGTCATGACAGGCTCACTAAGGCGTGCAGTGCTGATAAAAGGCAGCTCTGATGGGCTCTGTCAGGGATCCCGGAGAAACAGCGTGGAAAAAATCTGCTAACCCACATCCCAGCCTGGCAGCCGGGGCCTGGAGACAGCCAGGCACCGAAGGGAGCACGGGGAAGGGGGTCCTGATCCAGGCTCAGCCTGTGGGGAAGCCCCTGGTCCCAGGCATGAGCTGGTGCTTCCTGGGGTCATCCAAGAGCTCATGAAGCCAGAGGAGGGCTGATGCAAGCCTCTAGGTTGTGAGGATGCACCCTGGGATAACCTCCCTCTCCCCACTGACCATCTGGCCAAAGGACATTCCTGACCCCCAATGTCAGAGGTGTCACTCTCCTTAAACCTACCCTCCCCTGCTCTGTCCCAGTAGCTAGCCTTGCTAGGGGAGCCTGAGGGAGACTTCTCTTGTCCAACTTGGAGCACGCGTCTCTTGAAACAGTGTTATTTTACCAAACTGCACTTCCCCATTATTTGTTCCTTATTTTTCATATGACCCTTTAATATCAGCTTCCTCAGTGTGTTCAACTCTCTGGTGTTAAGCCTTGCAGACACTGATGTTTGAACCATTATGAGTCCCTCTCATTTTGGTCAGCCAGGCTATGCATTGCCTATCTGCAGCATCCTCTTAATACTCTCCTCTCTACTTGTAGATGATGTCCACTGAACACCATCACCCCACTGCAATCTGGAGACTCAGGCAAAGGCAACACCAGAAAGAGCTGGTCTTACAGCTCCATCCCTCTGGGCATATATGCCCTGCTTTGTCTTTTCATTAGGCTGTGCACAAATACACTTCTACTGCATTTTAAAGAGCGGGCTAGCAGAGCACCTACCAGTCGTTTCTTTGAAACTTTAGGAACTAGGTCTTCTCCCAGAAGAAAGAAACATGGCTGATGCCAAGGCCATGGTGCTCAGAAATTTACAGCCTTGGAGAACAAGGGTTAGATGAACTTTAAAATGTTATATAACTTAGTGTTTCTGATCTTTTTTTAAGCCAAAGAACAAACTAACCTTTCAGGGAGGAAAAAAAGAAATCCACACATTCTTTCGTGGCGTGATGCGATGCAGCAGCCAGCGGTTATAGGCAAATAAAAATCAGGCAAAGCTTTGAAATTCTTTATTTTTCATTTCTCCCAGCTGCTTTTATTTGTCGCCATTTCATTTGAGTGCATGTGTTAGATATTGCATGAGGCATGACTGTATGGGTGGGAATTTGGAGAAGGATGCTGTAATCCACTTGCAGACTGCCTTCTGAAGTCTTGCAAGACACCAGTGCTCAAAATACTCCCCTTCAGTCTGCCTGCTGCGTGCCAGGCCATGCTGAGCTCAAAATCCATTTAATCCCCCTTTCTGACTGATGTAAGCCATACCTAGAAGCATCTTGTGGAAGGCAGAACACTTGACTTAGGGAATGGATGTCAGCTGTAATCTTTTTCTCTACAACTTTAATTTTACTCTTGTATACTTCATTCCATTACTTCTGATTCTAATATTTTTGGACCACCCCTGCTTAGCATTTACAGGTCTTTAATCCTCTGTGTTGTCAGGCAGATAAACCCAGTCTGGGCCCAATTCTCCTTCAGTTAGCTGGGTGTAAATGTCTCTGAATTCACACCAGCTAGATGAAATGTAACATGAGAAGTGTGTGAGGCCCCTTATTCTGTCAGCCTCCCCTCATAAATCAGCTCCCACAGCAGCACCTGAAGTCATTTTCTTAAGACTGAAGACAGCATGCACGGAGAAGGTTTTGTCAAGAGTCTAGGGAGATCAAATGGTCTCAGAAGGTTTGCTGTTCCCCACAGTGCTGCAGGCACTGGGGTTGCTGAGTGTGAGGACCGTGCACAGCGTGGCTTGGCTCCAGGAGGGCTTGTGGAAGGGGGACGTTAAGCCACCAGAGAAATCGTAGTTGTTTCTGCTTGTTGCAGTATGATCCCAGCTGAAGAACCTTGGATAACCTTGGCTCTGTTTCATCTCAGCTGAATACAGAGCCAGCTTACCTGCCCAAGAGGTTTCAATTTATACTAGCTTTTTGGTAGTGAAACTTTCCCATGAGACTGAACTGCTAAGCAGCTTTTTTTGGTGGCCCTTTCTATGGCGTCTCTTGTGTGAGCTGGAACAAGAATGAAATTCCCTCCCACCCAAGTGACTTGTGCAGCTCCTCGCCTGTGTCTCATGATGAGAGAGGCAAAACCAGTAGGTCCCTGGCAGCTCTTAAGAGTGTCTGTTTGAGGTATGAGCCAAATATTGGTCCCAGCACGGTACTATGACTCGAAACACATGACACTGGCAGCACCAAAATTGCTGAGCGCAGCTGTGCCATGGTGAATACACCATGTCCCTCACTGCCACTGCCACTCAGCATGCCCTTGTCCACTCTCCCACACAGGGACAGTGCTTTCCCTGGCACAGGAGCAAGAAGAGGGACTGGAGGCAGATCTCTTTGTGTGCTTTCAGAGGTATGATATCTACAGGGTCATAATGCATTCCAAAAATGTGAGAGATGGAGGAGGTAGAGCCAGATTAGGGATACCTACACATGAGGAAGATAAAGCAAATGGCTGTCCTGATAGAGCAAAATCACCTTTTGCTGCTGTTCCTTGGAGGTGTGTTTCTTGTGGGGTGCTTCACATTTTCTAATCTGGTGGCAAATTCTTCTTCCTAGAGTGCCTCTAAAGATTTTTACCAGCTAAAAGCCAGACCTAGACCCCTGCCTCCTGCTGAAGTCCTGCTAACCACTTCTCAGAGGGCAACAACCTTCCAATAGGCATGTGGCTTGGCTCCTTGTATAGGAAGTACAACATTGGTGTAAAGCACAGGACAGCTTGGCCAGTGTAGTTCTTGATACCACCATTATAATCACTGCAAAAATAAATACATCTTTATCCAAGATATATTCATGTCAAAGAATATATTTTTTAAAGTAATATGTTTGGAGAAAATCAGAAGCTACCTTGCTTTCTCAAAGACAAGTTTTGCTGGTGTCCTTGCCAGACAGCTCCCTGCCAGAGCTGTGATTTTCTAAGGACCCTGAAGGAGATGAATTTCCTTATGGAAGCTCAGTGGGATTTGGGGGGTGGGGTGTGTGATTCTTCTCTCCCTTGAATATTCAAACAAGTACTCTTCAGACACCTCTCCTCTGCTTGTCACTCTTTGCCCTGTTTGTTTGTTTTTTGCACTTCTCGCAGCCAGGACAAGGCAAACAGGCCAGTCTATTGTTGGTGTGCATCTCTTTCACTGCAAGATTTGTTTATGTCTTAGCACAGTGATGCAATATTTGGGTTGAACGCTTCAAGGGGAAATGTTTATAGAACTAAAAAAATATTTCCATTTGATTTGTTTATAGGAAGTTTTTTCTTGTGGTCTTGAGTTTTGAAAAGGCCTTTGCATGTTTTCTTTTCCGCCTCCCCCACTCCCCCTCTGTGGATTTGAAGTTTGGTGCCAAATTCAGTCATGATAATGCCATGACTGACTCTTTAGGTATTTCTACCATGCTCTGCACCACTGGAGTATCTTCATTCTGGCCTCCTAGATATTCTCAACAGGGTTATCCTTCTTACATGCTGAGGTTCCCAAAGCTTCTTGGCGAGGCTGAGGGTTTTCCAGCCCCACAGTCCAACAACTCCTCTTTGTTCCTGAATTATCTCTGACCTGGGCCGGCCCTCAGGCAGGGCAGACTACACTAACAGGGGAGAGTTGGAAGAGTTAAATGGGAACATTGCTTAGAAGGAAAAACAAAAGAGTAATAGGAAAGGCATCTTTGTGGGACCGAGGCTTAACCGAAACCAGGCCTTCTCCCTCTGCCTCCGCCAGGAAAACAAGAGAATACGTGCAGGCAGCCACCGGCAGAGCGTGCACGGGTGTCCTCCTCTGTCTCCAAGGATGGAGGCAAGGCACAGCCACTCACAGCCAGAGGGAGGGCAAACACTCGCTCATGTGGCACCCCCAGGGCACAGCACGGGTGCACACCCTGGCACTCACACCCTTTATGGCACATCCGCTCCCCCCTTTCTGCCCCTCTCCCATCTAGTTGGTGTTTGTCACCTAGAGGAGGCTCCCAGGTGCTGTTGTGCACTATCCTCCAGGCATTGTGCCTCTGCTCTTTGGGAGACACTGAGTACCACTGGGCTGCCTCCTTGCCACATTGGGTCAGTGAACAAGGATGCTGAAAGGATGAAAGTCACAGTTTCTACCATTCCTGACTCTGGGTACAGCTTGCAAGAGGGAGGCATAGATGGGGCGGGAGGAGGCGCAGGCTTTCCCTTGTGCCTTGCAATTTTGCCTCTTTGTACAAAAACCAGAGAGAACATTCACAGGGTCCTTCCAGTCACTGTCCTTCTAACCTAACCTAGCATCATCCCATTGTCCCATTCTCTTGACAGGATAAACCATCACCACCTCTACCTTGTACCTACTGGGGTAACCAGCAGAGAACAGAGAATATAACGACACGTGCCCAACTCTTCGAACCAACAAATTTCATCAGCCCTCAACAAGGCACTCCCACACCTATGTCATCACCGTTTCAGGGCTGGAAATCTTCAGAATGTGACTGGCCCTGGAGCCCAGGTGCAGCTCACTTTCCATGAGCTCACTAACCAGCAGAGCCTCACAGACCATCGTCTGGCAACAGCCGGTGTAGGAAAAATTACTGTTAGAGAAGTTTCCAGCTACTTCCAGCTGCTGCCTGCACAGAAATAACATGAGATCACTGGCTCAGAGGAAGCCTTGGCTTCCCCAGCCCCTGGCCATCAGCAGGTGGCCCCGGGAAGTGGAATGGCCTGTGTGTGCTGTGGCAAGGGGGACCTGGCATGTGGGCATGGGGATCATACACAGATGAATAAATAAAAGCCAGCCCCCTTGCTTTGCTGGCTGGTGGGCTCTTCTGCAAGAAGTGACTGGGATTGGTGTTTGGTTTTTCCCTGGAATGCTCCCAGTTCAACACTCACTGTTTCAGAGCCATGCCAGCCACCTGCTGCCAGCAGCCCCCTGTCTCCCTCCGTGTCCTGTGCCCCAGCAGACTGCTTGGTCACCCCAGGGGACCCCAGGACAGCCCACAGGCCCCCCACTCCCACCCTGCCTTCTCCCCAAAGCTGAGATCCATCAGAAAGGAAAAGCAAAGGTAATGAACAGGCCGTCCTCATTTGTCTCACTCTGACTGTCACCTTTTCTAATGGTCAGTAAGACCAGAGTCAGTAAGAGCATCATTGTGCCTGAGAAAGAGCAGGACCCTTCTGGGAGCACAGAGGCCACACTTTGAGTACGTTTGCTCTGTCCTGTTGTCTGGGACTGAGACTGCCCAAGAATCAGAGCCTCCTGTACATCCATGCACCCCAGCTGTAGCCTGGAGCAAGCTGGCAAGACAACAAGGATAGCTTGGGTCTCTCCTAAGAGCAATGCCCAGGTTTTTCTAAAGGGTATCTACAATGCTGGGTGAAAAAAACTGAGGCAAATATATTTTGCACAGAGACCTGGTCTTGATGAGAACTGTTTTATCTGGGGGCTGTGTCTACCACATGAATAGGCCACGATAACTAATACCTGGTAGTCTGTCGTGGCTCTTCACACATAAGACAAGACACCACATCATCATGTTATCAGGGATTTTAATGCACTGGGAGCCAGATGGAAGGCAAAGTAGACCGAGTGCACTTAGAGACACCACAACCACAAGCCTTTGTTTGTGAGGGAAAACCAGGAGGGATATCACCCACAAGCTGTGGCTAAGTGCATACCTTCATGCCATCCCTTTTTGGACATGACAACCACATCCTTCAGGTGGGAGGGAAGGTCCATGGGTCACAGCAGCTTGGCACAGTAACTGCGTCCCCCACAGATGGTTATTGCACGTGAGTCTATGTGTTGCTGTCGGATGCTTGATGGTTGTTCCTAGGAGAGGTAGAAACAGCATATTTATTCTGTTTGGCATCTATATCCATTCCCTCTTCTCCTCCCAACCCATAACCCCCTCCCCCAAAGGCCAAGCTAATGCCTTCCAGATGAGGTGCTAGAAGCTGCTAATTGCACCCGGATCCGTCCTGATTTGTGCTTCAGTCAGCAAGGCACCTCGCTAATGGATCTGAGACTTGGCAGTGGGCCTGGGACCAGTGTCAAAGGAAATGGATGAGAGGGAAGGAGAGCAGAGGGTTAGAGGGAGAGCAGGGAGACCCAGAAAGGAAAATGATCCCTCCTCCTCGCAGCAAGGGGCTGAATACTGATAAGGGCTGTGGTTGTCCCCCAAGGCTAGGTGGCCGTGTGTGGGGTGGCATGTTGTCTTCTCCTGTCAGAGAGCCTGTGCTGGGGGCTGGGGTACTGCTCCCTGCTCCTGTGGGAAAGCTAAACCTTGCACTGGGGCAGCAAAGCACACCTGGGCTTTGTCACTTCCCAGAATGGTCAGGGCCTGAGCTCTCCTGATGGGAAGCTGGGACACGAGAGCTGGGAGCCAGCTGGGGGCTGATGCTGAGCCGTGGCTCCCTGTTGATCCAGAGCATCTGTCTCACATTCTTGGTGGGTTCCAGGAGAAGAGGAGACAGCTGGGGTGATTGGATGTGGATCAGAGGTGGAGAGGAGAGAAAACAAGAGGGAAGGGGGTTGGGGAGGTGGTAGCAGGCAGGATAAGGAAAGAAAGAAGCCTGGAGAGGAAATAGAATAGTAGGTAGCACAAATGAAAAAAGCAAGGGGCAGAAGTGGAAAGGCAAGAAGGGCTGGAGAATAAGGAGATGGTGTATAACATGTTGTTCTTTCTCCTGGTACAGCCTGCAGCAGCCACATTGTGGCCTGGGGAGGCTTTGCCAACAGCCAGACAGGGCTGCAGCCTCTCTGAGAGCCCCAGAGGGAACTGTGCATGCTGTCCTGCATGGGAGCCCTGGGATCTCACTGCAGAGCCTCAGGGATGGAAAACTTCCTATCAACACGTAGCTGTCTAGGGACTATTCCTCAATGTCTCACCAGGCTTAATTGCCTGAGGACAGGTCTGTTTCTGGACATGTGGATGACATGAACACAAAGAGACTTTGCTTCAGCATCTCAGCCTGGGCCTGAGAACAAGGTTGTTGCTAAGTCCTTGGGAGTTAGCTAAAGGATGGCATGAAGAAACCTCCTTTCTGTGTGCTGGAGAGCCCCAGGAGAACTGGGAGTGGTTCCTCTCTATTTTGAGATACCTCTCCAGCATTGAATCCAGTATCTTCCCCAAATGGAGTTTATTACACTGATTTTACTGGTAGACAAAAGTGAAGTAACATTCCCTGGGGTTCCACAAAGAATCCAGGTCCCACCTAGGAGAGGACTTGTAGTTGTCAGTCAGGGGGTACCTGCTCTGCTAGACCATGAAGGTTTAGCATGAAGAAGCAGCAGAGCCATGAAGTTGTCAGGGAGGGAAGGAAGGTTCAAGGGCAGAACTGCCCCAGATAACTGGGAAAAGAGAAGATGTCTAAACCCACAGCAGTGATCTGGATAGATGGGCACTTGGTCTCAGCAAGTCCTCTTCATTGAAAATAAAATCCCAAAACTGGGGAACACGGGGGTGGAAGGAAGCCTGCAGCTGCCAGCAGGGCCTTGGAGGTGTGTTGCAGCATCAAGTAATCTGCATGATAATCCTGGGAAAGACGCTCCAGGTGGAAAGGTGCCAAGCTGAAAGCGGAAACAGGACAACCAGAAGCAACCAACTGCAATGGAACCCAGTTGGTTGGAACTGGTAAGACACTGTGCTAAAATGCCTTTGGCTCCGAGTCCCATTTTCATCAACTTTGCAATTCTTGGCAAAGATGGGAGGGAGTTTCCACTAGACTGTGATTCATTTAGTGAAATTTGATCATGGCCAGCAGGGGAGGGAAGTAGACAGACAGACTGACAGGGAGACAGTGTGTTTTGAGAAGAGGAGGCAAGACTGTCAGGCCTCTGCAGAAAGGGCAGAAAGAGACCTGTTCTGTCTGATAGGAATCTTGGTGGGCAATCTTATGGGGGAAGGGGTAAGGAAGTAAAAGAGCAAACTAATTACAGACACTGTGTGTGCTTGGATGTGCCTACAGACTGATTAGCTCATGTCTCCGAAGCACTTGGAGATGGAAACCAGTTAATTATCCTTATTAATTTTTCCCCTTTTGTGCTCCTAGTTATTTTTGGAGACCATTTTAAGCACAATGCACCACCCAGGTGTTGGCTGCCCCAAAACCCATTGGAATTCCCTATTTGTCTTTCCCTTTCCTTACACAAAGGCCAGAACAGTCCCAATGAGAGTGATTCCTTCCTCCTGAAATAAGGACAAATAAAGAAAAGAAGAAGAAAAATGAAATACAACATATCCCATGCTGGCATGCCCAAATCACATCCGACTTGCCTGTTTCTGTGCCTCTGGGGGCCAAAGGCAAGGGGGGTGCCTGTCTCTGAACTCATCAGTGCCTTAGGATACTGTCAGGTCAGTATCCAGGTGCACAGGAAACAAAAGTATACTTGCTCTGCAGCTTGTTGCAGAATAGTTAGGACTTAGATTTAGCAAGAATTCTTTCCAATCTTCTTGTTGTAGGTATCCACCAAAGGACACTGAGGAAAACCCTTCTGAACATCCCGAGGCCATTTCTGACAACAGAAGCATTTCAGGCTTTGCGAGTGCAATAGGAGAAGTTATTTTTTGAGGGAAACCACAGAAGAACCTGGTCTTTAATTTAATCTGCCACCTACTTCTCTTGTTCCCAGATACAGGGCATGGCCACTGGATGACACATGAGCTGTTACCTTCTAACATCTGTGACCTTTAGGTTGCTGGGAGAATTGAGGAAGAAGCCTCAAAATGTGTAGATGTGAGTGAGGACACTTTGGGATTGAGGATTTGGGGGCAGACCATGCTTTTGCACCTGTGAATGGTGAGCAGGCAAAGTGGTGGCAGCACCCAGCAGCCTGTGCCTCAGGAGATGGGCACACAGCCTGATTTACCTCTGGATCCATGTGGGAATGGGCATGCCCAGCCCCACAGCCCACTGGTTCTGTGTGCCCAAATGCTGCCTCAGCCCTTGGCTGCCTGCTTCAGGGCATGGGGGTTGTGCAATGGTGTTCTGGACTTCAGGGGCTGCCCCTCCTGGGGCTTCCTGGGCAACTGTGCAAGAAGTCTCCCAAGAAAAATCTTGGAAGGGTCTGGCTTTGGAGAAATGCCTGGCCCTTTTCTTCCCCTCCTTCCAGTTTCTTGCTGCCTGGAGTCCACGCACACCCTGGACTACCAGGTGGGAAGCCACAGTCCAAAAAGTGGAGAATTAACAGGTTTTCAGTGCTATGCAAAAGCATTAAATGCTGGGAAACCAAACCATGCGCACCATGTTAAAATAAAGGGAGAGCTGAAGACTTCCAGACCATGGCAGGTTCGATCTGTCTTGTTTATTTTTTGGGAGGAGGGACTGAGTGAGGCCAGGGCAGGGACTGAGCATGTGTTGTATGTGCCTGAGAGAGCACATCTCCTCCAAGTCAGCTGCCTCCTGTCTGCTTGCACACGTGGCCCATCAGTCCCGTTATGGTGCTGCGCTTTGCCTGGTGGGCTGAATGCAGGAACCAGGTCCACTGCGATGTGATTTATGAATCCTCTCAGAGGTCCCATCTTTTTCCTCCTCCTCCTCCTCTTCCTTTTGGGGACTTGGGGATTTGGTTGGTTTGGGGGTTGTTTTTTTAAAAATAAAGAGCACTTGAAGTTCATCTAAGGCAGAACCCTTTGATTTACTGTGCTTTGGTTTCAGAAACAAAAGACTTTAGTGGGGGGAAGAAGCCATTTAAGTTTTTGAGTATTTTTTCCCTGTTACACCTCAGCCTCTCTGTAAAGACACAAAGCAAGCTGTGGTACACTACCAGCACTTGTCTGGCACTGAGAAGTGCCCAAATCAGTTTGGGCCACAGGTGCTCTGTCAGAGTCACATTTTCTCATGCAGAGAGTCAATGCATCAAGAGAGAAATCACTCTGCTGTGCTGCTTCTGTACACAATGTGTCTGCTGAGATCTTGGAACCCAGCAAAGTCAAAACAGGATTTTCACCGCGATACAAGAAGTGGTGTTTCAGATTTACAGAACAGAACTGAATGAAACTGAAGGACAGCTGTCAATAAGGGGAAATTAGGGGCATGGCTGAGTTCCCACACTTTGAGGAGCCAAAACTGATTGTTTTTTCTTTTTTTCCTGAAGTCCAGGTTTGGCTTAACTGAAAAGTAAACCTATTTGTTTCTTTCTACTGCAGAATATCCTAGCCTAAAAATCTGTCATCTGCACTTTGTACACTTTTTATAAGTGAGAAATGAAGTGGTCAGATACACACTAAATTATGAAAAAAACCACACTCTCACTCAGGTAATTTACTTGGGCCTCCTCAATATCATGTTCACAGGAATTCCGAGTGTCCAGGAAAGCATCACTCACAAAACCTATGTGGACAGTAAGAAAACCACCAGATAACAAAACCTTCTGCTAAGCCCACCCAGTGATCCAGCTCAGGGTACCTCACTACGCTGGGAAATCAGAGACCCAACTCTTAACAGCTAGTGCCACCAAATGAGTCAAAACCTCCAGAGTAACTTTATCCCTACAGTTCTGTGAGCAAGTCTTGCATGCTTTACCAAGAGCAGAATGGGGCTGCTGGCTCCTAACTGGTGTCAAAATACTGCCAGGAGGCACTATGTTACTCAGCATTCAAGGGTAAAGACCAAAATCCACTGGGAAAGGCAGTTTGTGCCTATAAAAATCCCCACACTCAGACTTTCTTTGGCCACTGGGGCACCAAACCTGGAGTGCTGCTCAGGGCCTTATTCAGGGCACAGGTGATGGAGAATGGTTTCCACTTCTTGCCATTTGCACTGGAAAGAGAAATGTTGAGAGGGGATGCAGACAAAGGCTAGCAGCATGGTCAGGGGAAGAGAGTGCCTATCGGGAGGCAGGAGACTGTTGATTTATTTTGCCCAGTGAAATGCAGGCTGAGAATGGATATGATTGTTCTTGGTAAACACATCAGAGGGATAAGCACCAGGGAGGGAGCAGAGCTATTTAAGCCTCGGAACAATGTTGGCGCAAGAACAAGTGGGCATGCTCCAGCCAGGAATAAATTGAGACTGGAAATAAGAAGAATGGTTTAAGCCTCAGAGCTGTCAAGTTCTGGAAGAGTCTACTAATTGGGGTAGTGGGAGAATCTTAAAACTTATTAGGATTGTTTGGATCTTCACATTTGTGTGGAAGATTGCACGATGTGATTGCTGACAATGGCAAGGGCCAAGACATGGTAAAATAGGAGATCCCTTCCAGCACTGCATCCCTACTGTGAAGCACTTGGGATTGATTTGTTTCTCATGTGTCCATGTTAAGGCAGGAGAGCTGCAGGATCCTTTGCCATCCAGCCCTGCGGGGAGATTGTTGGCAAGCCAGTTGCAAGCAAGGAGATGAGGATACTTTCTCAGATGGCTCAAGATGATATGATGGCTGCTTCTAATGAGCTGTGAGGAGAAACGTGTCTCTTGTCCCAGGAGGAAGATTGCAGGCATCACACCAGGCCACAGCCAGGCAGCAGGGCAGGAAAAAAAAAAGCAGAAGGAAAGAGTTGAAATTCCAGAGGAGAAAACCAAGTGCAGGCATTTTCTCATTAGAGAGCAGGGGGCTTCATGTGTTCTTTGTCTTTTCAAAGGCAACAGAGGTTGAACAATAACCAGGGAAAATTTACATAACCCATTCTGTCATTTGGAGCTGAGGCAGCACTGCAACAAGCCCCAGGATCAGCTATGCTGTTTAGGCCCCGAGTCAGTCTCAGAAAAACCGTGGGTTTATGCAGTCATAATAATACATTTTTCTCTTTTTAAGGAGCTCTTCTTTTTATACTAACCACCCAAATCCATAGTCCTCCTTGTTAGAGCCCACTGCTCTTTTCAGCATCTCCCAATGGAAACTGCAAGTTTCCACGGTGCTTGAAGCCTGTGGCAAACTTTGGCAATCTGACAGGGTCCACCCCACAGAGGATCTGAGGTATGGAGCCAGGTGGCTCCTGACCTGTCTGTGGGAAGTCCCAGAATGCAGGAGGTCCACAGCAAGAAGTGACAGCTCTGGGAGCTACAGGCAAGGAGAAATCACCTAGCAAGTAGCTGCCTCAGGCTTGAAATCACTTGTCTGTTCTCAGTGTGAATGAGAAAACTTGCTGGCCAAAAGAACCACCGTGCAAGGCAGAGGGGTAAGACTGGGGTGCCCTGGGCATGAGAGATATGTCTTCTCTTGCACCAGGGATGCTTTACCTCTCAGCCCTGTTGTGTTTCCCCAGGACTGTGTCTCCAAGCTCTCAGTGGGCTGACGTGTTAAACTGAGGGGTCTTACATGTGGCAGCTCAGGAGAGAGGGTGCTGACAAACTGTTCAGCAAACTAATTCCTCTTATCCTCCAAAACCAGTGGCACCTGGGCAAAATGGGAATGCCACAGTTCTCAGTTGCTCCTATGAAGCCTCTCAGCCTCCCACTGAAGGTAACCCAGCCCAGTTTAAGTCTTAGCCTCCTGTAGTTGCAGCCAAGCAGATGGAGGGGCTCG
The DNA here is from genome assembly GCA_013397195.1 of Hylia prasina. NCBI lineage: Eukaryota > Metazoa > Chordata > Aves > Passeriformes > Sylviidae > Hylia > Hylia prasina. The sequence goes on along the minus strand of VYXD01004746.1, from coordinate 90,153 downwards.
TGCTCAGGAAACAGCACCTTTCTTATCCTTGGGGACCCCACCTGAGACAGTGGGGGAATATTTCAGTGGGTGTGTAAGAAAGAATAAATGTTACAGCAGCTGGTTAATGCACACCCTTCCACATGAGTCTGATAAGATTGAGTTCTAAATTCCCTTTCCTTAATTCACTGCACACACACATGCAAATTCCCTCCCTTCTCCTTAGGAAACTGAAAGAAAGGAAAAGCAATAATAAAATATTTCAGATGAGAGAGAAAGAATTCTCCATGATTGAGAACATTTAATGGGAACCAGCTGCCTGAGCAAGACCAAAGGCTGATCCTGCTGGGGTTTTGTTGACAGTGTCACTTTCCGTAGGTACCTGCTGAGGAAAAGGGAGGGATGCTCAGGAGACATCACAGAGGAGGAGGAAGGTGAAAGAATGCACTGCATAGTGTTTTACCTCCACACAACCCTGTCTCCCCCTTTCCTTTTTTTTCAAGAAACTCTCCAAGCTCTTGGAGAAGAGCCATGACAGGACAAAACAAGAAAGCATGAGTGAGTTGTTGCGAACATGTGGGTGGCTCTATCTGAGCAAAAGAGGGTGGGTGGAAGAAAGGAAAGAGGAGCCCAAAAGTTCAGTGCATGAAACAAAAGCCAAGGCTGTCTCTCTGCTCCCCTTCCTGTTCTTCCTTGCAACCAGACAGCTGCAATTAAGATGTAACTGATACACCGAGAGCTGGTCCCTCGTTCTGGTGCTCCCTCACCTCCTCCACGCCTGTCTGCCCATGGTGGCAACAATGCCAGGCATGGACCCAGCTGTGCAGAGCTCCTGTGTGACTACCAAACCCAGCCAGAGCAGCCAAACCTTGCCACAGCAACCAGCAGGGCAAGGAATTTTAGTGGTGTGAAATGTGGGCTGCTTCCAAGTTCCCTTTTCTCCTGTGGGGAATAACTGTCTGCATGGACCTGGCCATGCTGCCACCTATGTGTTCCTGAGGTGGTGGGATCTGATTCATGTCCTGCTCTGTCTGTGGCCCCAACCCCTCTGGAAAGAGCCCTTACTCCTGCAGAACCTGGTGCACCACTTGCAACCAGCCCAGGGCCCTGATCTTGACCCAAGCCCATCATTCAGGGCCCCACTTTTTGAAAGATGCATTTAGCCCTGTACCCAGGGATATTCACTCCCTGTTCAAAGCTACATAGATCAGCATCAGGAAAACTTGTCAGCTTGTCCCCTGAACAGTGACACTTGTGTAGATCGGGGCTTCAAGTGCACAGAAGGTTGGAGAAACATTTACACCCTGAAAAATGTAATATGAATTGGGTGATGTACTCTGAGGTAAATACTGGTATGGAAACAGTGCTTCGTTGGGCCACCTAGCAATTCTTCATATGAAAGTCATCTTTCAACTAGAAGTGGTAGTCCTGTTGGCAATGTTTTTGCCCAGCTTTTCCAGGTCTCTGTACTCTGTCTTCCATGATTTCTGTTCACAGCCTTCAATGGAATTGTACCTCTCAAGAGTTTCCTCAAAAGCCATGAACCAGAATCCCCCTTCCCCCAAATCAGGAGTTAAGACCATCATGATGCATCATGCACTCCACTCTACACACTTTAATCATGGGTTTGTGCCAACTTTTGAGCTCTAAGGATCTATACTTTTCCATCACAGGAGAAAGTCCCAGTTCTGGATATTTTACTGGTTCAAACAGGCAAGAGTAGGCAGGGGAAATGCCAATGGAGTCACCGCTTGTACCACATGTTCTGCTCTCCAAACACCTGAGATGCCAGGGTTTAATAAGACAGCACCCACAGACTCTGCTCCCCTCCAGGAGGGCTCTGGCACTTCCATGGTGTTTTGTCAGTGTGATGATAGGGGAGCTAATGCAAACCCCATCATAGCTGACACTTTGACACAGATCTCAGCACAGCCATAGCTGCAGCCGCAGTCTGGTGACAGCACTACCTGTTGCAGAGATCAGAGGAGGAGACATCGTAACAGTCTGGGGCTGAAAGAGGGAATGTGCTAGCAAGCTGTGGCATGGATCTGATTTTCCATTCAATAATCCCATGGTAACTCAAGAAGATGGTAAATTGCAACTGCAACAGCTCACTAGCAGCCTAACATTTCCTCATGGTGCTCCTGAGGTGTGGAAAGATCTCTGCAGAGTGAGGCCCTTGAAGGGGGGGAAGCGTGCAGCAGAAGTTTTGGAAAATTGCCCTGCAGCCTCCTTTGCCATTACCCTTCCTCTCAGCAGTGTGCAACCCCCTTCTTTTCGGTTCAGCGCACTCGTGCGTGTGGGGGCCCACAGCCAGAGGGGCAGGAGCTGCTCCTTCTTCACCTATAACTTCATCTGCCGCCTTCCTTTGCAAAGGAGGCTGCAATTAAACCCCAGGCTCCAGTGCAAGGGGAGTTTCCAGGCTTGGCTGTCCCTCCCCATGGGCAATGCAGCCTGAGCGCCGGGCTCTTGCCACGGAGCCCCTGCTGCTCCCTGAGTGGAACCACTGCCAGTTTACATCAGCAGCCAAGTGACCATCTGGTACAAAGGCAAAATATGATTATTATGTTTAGGTGCACGCAGCCTTTGATGTAGTGCCCAAAGGTAACAATAAAGTTTTATTACGCTTTTTCAATTATGTGGATCATGACAATACTATGACAAGACTGTTGGAAACAACCTTCAAAATGAGGTGTGGGAGGCTAGCAACACCCAGCCACATGCTGCTTCTTAATCCTAGCCTCACTGACATTCGTGAAACTTCAGCTGGTGTAAGGGATACGTGCCACAGCTGCTGAGGATGCGGGTTCCTACCCCAGGGCAGCCTCAGCAAGGGGCTTTTAGCAGAGTTCAGGAGATGAGGACCCTGCCTTAGCCAAGCCCGTGTTGCTGCCCCGCACATCGGCCTCGAGCAAGTCTTGCCTCCTGCTCCTCCTCGCACCTCAGTTTCCCCCTCCTGGAGGCAGACATGGATCAGTTCCTCTCGCACGCTGCCGAGCATCCTCCCTCTCTCTGCTTCCTCCCTAACCTCCCTCCCTTTTTAATCAGGATTTGTATGTGGGTTTCCAGGCTTCCTGGCTGTCCCGTCTCCTCTTTCTCCTGCACTGCTTTGATGTTAATTGTCTCCAGGGCTGGAGCGCTCCTTGGCTGATTAAGTCCAAGAGTCCTCCCTGGTTTTGTTGACCCATGAATGGGGGCCTCTTCAGTGCTCAGTGGAGTGCGGGCTCATTGCCCCTCCTCCTCCCCCCCATTCGGTTTGATAGATTAATCGTGCTGTGTAAAGGAAAGTGGGGTGGGAGGGGAAACTGAAGCAGCGGGAAAGGGGGGGAAGGAGGACGGGAGAAAGGGAGCAAGAAAGAGAAGGACCTTCGGCAAATGCTCGACTGCCTTTGCTTAAAATAACACCGTTTATTTAAGCACGTCAGGCACACAATGGCTTGAGAGGGGCTGCTACTCAGATCATGGGACCCTGCGTATGCTGAGTAAGAGGCTGGAGAGGGTGTTAGCCAAACTCTGAAAGCTGGTCTGTTCTTACCCGATGTCTCCATCTCCCCCCAGCACACACACACACACCTCTTTTCCTTCTCCCTCCCCTTCAGACATTGGAGTCCTTTGCCTTTTTGGCAGTGGCACGGCTCAGAGCCAGGAATGGAGGGTCTCTGAGAGAAAAAGGGGGCTCCTGCCATCGCCCTGGACCTGCTATCCTGGCGTGCAGCCAGGAGAGGAGAGGCTGCTGACCCTGTGGAGTGGGCTTCCCACAAGAGTCTGTGGTGAAACTGATGCCAGCATTTCAGAAAGACTTGTCCCTCAGCCGCAGCTGCCTTGCTGAGGGCCTAACTGCTCCTGCTGAGGCACAGGGGATCTGCAAAGCTTCTGGTAGAAAAGCATGCCTCCTGCTCCTTTTTCAAGAAAACAATTGGTTTCATTCAGAGGTGAGATTTGAGTAGCTGGGGCAAAAATAGCAGTATCAGTGTCAGCTGGCTGAGTGGTCTGCTGACTGTGTAAGGCTTGGTCTTTGCTCCATCAGGGATATAGTACACCTCTCCATTATCCAGTTGCTGGGCTGCCCACAACGCAACCTTGCTCGTGGTCTGCAGCATCCCTTGGTGTAGCAGTCCTGTGCCTCTTCATTCTGTCCCATCTAGGGATGTCTTAAGCCCTTCTCACCAGGGATGGCCAAACCACGTGTCAGGAGGCAAGGGGGAACCCCACAAGTGTCCTGGCCCAGGCCATCTTCATTGTCACTTGCAAGTTGCTCTGGTCTCCAAGCCTGGCCAATGCCAGCAGCCTCCTTCCCCTGGGGAAGATTGACCCAGTCCTAAACACATGTACGAGAAATCCCAGAGCGACTGCAGTGGATGCCTCTCCCTTCCCCACCTCCCCCTGCTCCAACCTCCCATGCTGCTCCTGTCCATAACAAATGCAGAGTCAGGCTCAGGAAATGAAAAGAGTCTTCTCAAGAGGGACCTGTGCAATTTTCCAGCCTCTCCCTCCACTGCCGCTTCCCCTTCTCCATCCCCCCTGCCCCAGTTTTCCCTGGCTGATGGCAGCAAAGGGCTGTTGGTGTTGGCAGGGTGCTGCCGCCTGCCTGGCAGGCTCTCCCGGACAGCCTGCCAGGCTTTTCAGGGCTCATTCTCACTTTCCACAGGCTGGAAGTGCAGAGCAGGAGACAGGCTGCCTTGGCAGCCTCACTGTTTCCAAACACTGAAAGGCAGGGAGAGAAAAGTCTGCTTCTCCTGGCTCACCAAAGCCACCACCACCATGGATGCCGGCCAAGTCCGCCTAAAAATAACCGCGGTGCTACCGGACACACGTGCTTCTCGGGGACAAAGCGGGACAATGCACCCCAGGGCAGCAGGGATGGAGCAGGGCAGGGCGGAAGGAGAACTTGGGGCTTTTTCCTCCATGCTCCCTCTCACCAAATAAAGCTGCCTGTGTTGTCCCAGCACTGCCAGTCAATAGCGATCAGGGATGTCTCTCTCAGTTTGTTTTCACAAGAGAGCTCCAAGCAGAGCTGCAAATTGTCTTTTCCAAGCTGGAAACGCCTTGCTTCCCATTGTGCTCAAACGTGTGAAAGACAGCATGGCTGGCATTGTGGTACAGGTGACCCTACAGCCCCGGGCTGCCATTGCCTGAAGGTAAGATCCCCCTCACCTCCAACTGCACCTCCAAGACATGTGAGATGTGCTGGGATTGCCTCTCGCTCCAGCAGCTGTGATCCCAACTGGTCCTCCCAGATGTGACTACAGCACATAATTAACAAGTGGACCAAGGAGAAGATGAAGAGTGTGTGACTAGCACAAGCCTCCGGATCAGCACATGGCACACCAGGCCCTTCCCACACTCCCATGTCCACTTAGACAGCACAGACATCAAGTCTGCCTTTGGAAGCAACTCTGGGGCTCCCCTCCAAGTGCAATCCAGATGCACTTGGTGTAATGCAGATATCCTCTGCTTGTAAAGATACCTGCCATGTGTTTCTGCTTGAAACAGGAGAAGTGAGAGGAGATGTAAAACCAGATGTGTGATCCGGGGCACTCTCTTCCTTCCTGCTGTGGCCAAGACATGTCCCAGCCCCAGCTGGAGGGTCAGCACAGACAAAATATCCAAGTTCCCCTCTTGGCAGGAGGGTGAGGGTAACTGGAAAAGCAAAGCTGTATTTTACCAGCAGGAAAAGGCAAAGTCCTGAATGTTTCCATAGGCTGGAAGAGGCTCCACCAGCCCAGGCTGTCCATGAAGCTGTAACACACCTTCTCTCCAGCCCGTGTGTTTGCTAAGTGTCTCTTGGTGGGGGAAAGCTGATCACAGCCAAAGGCTGAACAATAATCTTTGCTAAGTCTGACAGATATGCTGGGACACCTCACTTCCACAAAAATAGGGAAGAACTAAGCAGGAGGTTGGGTGTTTCTTATCCCTGCAGACAAGGCTCCTTTTCTTTAAGACAAAATAATTCAGCAAAATTGACATCAGTTTGCTAAATGTTTCAGGTGACCCAAAGTTTTGGGGTTAGGCACAAAAAATCCTACCCCAAGAAAATTGTTTCAGCCGAAACAATTTTCCTTGCTCTAAATCTAGGGATTTTTGGCTTCTTTTTTTCTTTTTGTGGGAGGAAGAGTGTTTAAAGAGGGTTTGGCACAGTGAAGCTCAGTCCCAGCAGATACATACTTGTTTGTCTATTTACAATCAGGACAATCCAAACCCGTTAGCAGATGAAACTGAGTTAAGACATGAACATGAATTTAGAAAACAATATGAACCATGATTTGCAAGAAAGGCTTGGAGGCGAAATCCAAGTAATTGATATCGTAAATCCCTCAAGACATTATTATGGGGTATTTGTCACCTCAGAAAAATTCAGGATCCCTTGCTTACATGCCTGCACCTACTTTTGAGGCATAACTTTGATGTTCATGCTTCAAATGTCAATGTGTAAGCTAAGGCAGACATTATTTGGCATTTCTTCTCCTCCCGAGGTATTTCAAAGAGTATTTGCCAGATCTCTGAGAAACTGCTAAGTGCTGAAGCTGCAGTGAATGATGTTTTAATTTGGTCTGAGGGCTTGAAAGAACATCTTGAAAGACTTAGACAAGTCTTAAAGAGAGTATGAGAAAGAGACTTAAAACTGAGCTATAAAAAAGCCCTATATCTGATGTAATAAGTTATTTAAATGAGGCATAAATTGAGCAAAGATGGTGCAACTGGTTATGTGCATAAAATGTTGAAATGTTTAGCTCTGCAAAACAGAGTGGATTTGTGACAATTTATGGAGATGATAAGCTGGGTTTGACAAAATTAATTCCAAATGCTCAGGGAGGGTCTGATTTTGCAAGGTGGTGAGCATTTATTTTTTTTCCTCTCATCCAGAACAACACTTAAACACATGCTTGGTTGTGCTGACTTGGCTTGTTTGCTTCTGGGGTGGAACACTACACAACACAATGCTCAGGAAAGGTCATGTCTTGATGCTGTAAGGGGAACCCAAGGAGTCTGTCAGGGAGTCCTCATCCTCCATCTCTGCTCCACAGGTATAAAACAGGTGCAGGTTTCTTTGTCTGGTTGGTTTGTTTTGTTTTGTTTGTGGTTTGGTTTTGTTGTTGTTGTTGATTTTTGGTTGTTTGGTTTTTTTTCACAGCAGCTTTGGAAATCAAGCATCTGGTGGTGAGGAGGTTTGCTGGGATTCCAGAGGGGATCAGCAGCAGGATGCAGAGTGGAGATGGCCAAGTCACAAAGGGGCCATGGCAGTGGGGAGGGTGGCGTGGCTGGAGGGGCACAGCAGGGCTGGCCGCTGGGTGAGCGTGCACGGCCTCGGCATCCGAGAGGGAAAGGGAACTGGGGAAGCCGGGCTGGGACCAGGCTTCCTCTGCTGCCCTCCCCGAGGGAAGCAATCACAGCCTCCCTCGGGCTGACAGATGGCAAATATAGACCACATAACACGTGGAGTGTCCCACTGCCACTGCCGCCACCTCCTCCTCCCCAGCTCAGGGCTGGGATGGCTCACGCCTTGTCAAGAGTCCCGAGAGGTTACTTTTCACATCAAATCAAGTACACATACATATGATTGCTAGAAAGAAAAGCAACTTTCAAGAATGAGCCTGCAGAAAAGGGGAAAAACACCCCAAACAAATCCTTATTCCGTATAGCATTACTTCTAGTGCAGGCATGCACGAGGGCAAGAGAGTGTTTAAGAGGAGACAAGGTCTCCCCTGACAGGAGGAACTCCTCCCTCGACCCAGGTTTTTCTGGGCTTGTTTTCCTCCAAGCAGCACATCACAAAGCCATCTTCTCCCTCTTCCCCTCCTCCCCAGCCCAGGTTGTAAAATAACGAGTTTCTTGTTATTCTTGTTATTGCTGAATGGCAGAGGTCTGGAGCCCTGTGAAGGGAAGGGGGCAGCCTAATTAGGGTAACGAGAGCCATCCTTAATGAGCACTCCTGACTAGGTGGGGATTTAAAGAAAAAGGAGGGGGCAGGGGGGAGAGAGGTCAATTCGTACAGCTTTTTCTTCCCTACCCCCAGCTCCCACCCCTGCCCTCCCCTCCTCCCTGTAAACCTACCGCAGTTTGGGGTCTGAGCGTGGGGGCTTCTCTATATCATTATTGGTTATTAAACTATATTTTCCTGTTTTGCCTGACTTCATAGGGGGTTGGTTTCATTTCACCTCCTATGCTAATTTTCTTCTGTGAAGGTATGTCAAGTGTTTGACTGTTCCCGTCCCTGGGCCTTATGATGTCCTTAGGGGTGCTCTGGGGTCCCTTCTGGTTGACATCTCATCAGCAGGGTGGTACCTGAGCAGAAGTGACAGCCAGTTGTACCAAAACCTTCCAGCAATCCCCAATATGGTTTGCTGGGTGTGCAAAACCTGCTACATCCGTGCACTGAACTGCTCCACATTCATGCTCCACTTGTGGTTCCTCTGGACAGCGCAGACAAGTATTGATGCCCCCGCCTATATAAGTGAAAACTGGGCAGTACTTGCATGTGTGGGTGCAGCAGATGCAGCCTTGCAGCTGGATCTGTCACAGGTGGGTGTCTTTGTCACTAGGAACCATGCCACCGGGGCAGAGAGCACAGCCTGGCCATCAACACTTGAGATGTCCCAGATGTAGTTCTGGTACCCTGTAATTCAGCGTTAGTTGCTTGCTACATTCTCCCTTGGTAGGAACAAGCCTCCTGAGTTGCCCTGAGTTCATCCCTTCCTATATGTACATTGGCATGAGCTGAAAACCCCGTGTGTGGAAATTCAATTGCAGAAACTTTCTCATTCCACCCCCAACTTCTTGGATTTCTCCCCCGTTCTGCTTTCCCTCGCTCTGCCTGAGCTGTAAGCAAAGCCCCCGCTCCCCATGAGGCTTCAGCTCTGGAGCCCTCTGTGCCGTGGAGCGGCGTCTCCTCCGTCTGTCCCAGCAGATAGAGCAGGTTGCCAGGCACACCCCATCTCAGAGGATGGCCAGGGGTGTCTCCCAGGGGCTGATGCTCAGAGGGGCCCTGGCAGAGGCTGGGAGCACACAGGGATGATTGGGTTTCTCTTTGCCAGCCTTGTCCTCCTGAACGTGCCCCGAGTCGGCATTAGGCTGTCACCTCCAGCAACTCCTGTGATGTTATTTGCAAAGATCTGTCAGAATCCGTGCCCAGTTAAATCATCACATGCTGAAATGCTTAAACAGGCTTCCAAGGAGCAAGCTTGCAGCCAGAAGCGTGGGAGGAACGTAGTCTGACAGAAAGGAAATAAGCAGGGAACATTTTACCCATAAAAGCACTTTGCTTTCTCTTTGCTTCATAAATCAGCTTTCTCTGATCTCGTCCAAAAAAAGGCAATTAATTCCCCACTTCTCCCTGCCTGGGAGATGTATTCTTTTCTGTATTTGGATCTTGCCTCAGAGAATTTAAGAGACCTAATTGTTTCCACTGCTCCTTCCAAAATCAGGGAACAAAATAACATCAGAACTAAGGCCCTGGGCCACACCTCCCAAGGTGCCAGGCTCTTTCCTTTGGGAGGCAATGCTCTCTCCACCTGCAAGAGCCAGCTCTCCTGCAGGGGTCCCTGAACCTGGGGACGTTCCTGTCAGCACCCAGCACCTGGCACTGAAACCTCTGGCCTAGGTTTCATTGCCAAAGGCCAGCTAGAGCCAGATGAGGGGTGAGCACCCCACTCTTTTTGGGCAGAAGTCACTAATGGGGTGTTGGTGCTGCCTGCAGTGGAACAGGTTAGGCAGATAATTATTCACCAGCAGGAATAAAATATTTCATGGGCCAGTAGCGCATGGCCCCAGAGTAAAGACCTGTGCACAGCCATGCAGATTCCATTCCCTTCCTGCACTGAGCACACTGCATCCTGCCAAGCCTACCAGAAATGTGGCTTTTTATCAGATCCATTTCTCTTCTCTGTTTATAGCTTGAGGACGCCAGGGCCCCTCTGGACTATAGTTTGAACTAATTTAGCATTTTTTGTGGGTGAATTCCTTGGATTACCAAGAAAGTCTTGGCACAAGGGCCAGTTCCTTTCTGTTCCTGCCCTGACATGCAGGCTGGCTGGTACTCTCTCCTAGCAGAAATGACCACACACCTCCAAAGCAGATGGCCTTTATGGCTGCTTCTGATGTCCAAACAAGAACAGAAAAAATAAAGTAAATTTGACTTCCATTGCTGGGTACGGAGGGTGTGCTCAGCTTGCACTCCTGTTATTGTATTGATTCATGCTTCCTCTGCCTTGCCAGAGGCACTTTACCCTATGCATTTCTTGGTTATTCTATAGGAAAGCAAAAAAAATTCGAAGAAAATGTGGGGAGAGAGGGGACAGGGGCATTTCTGAAGCGGTGGTGTTTCACAGGGAGGCTGTAAAAACCAATGGCATTAGATGAGCACCACCAAACAAGTGAAAGGCTGAATTACAAGCTGAAGGAAAAGTGCATCTGGAAGGTCTTGAAATAAAAGCATCCCTTCCTCAAGCTGTTGCCCAGCAGCTGTCTAACTGGAGGTCTGCCTCTTTACATTTCATCCATCTTAAGTCAAAGACACTCAACTGGTGCCAAATTATGGCAGGGGACAGCATGGCCTTAAGTGTCCAAAACCATGCAGCTGTTCCCCAGGAGGTCTGACATTAACACTGACATGGAGAGGATGTTCCCCTGGCATCCTCATGGCCCTGCCATGGTGCTCAGATGTCAGGACATGCTCCTGCAGCGGTGGCATGCACAGATCTACCTCCTCTGGTGGTTTGCCAAGTCCTCCAGTGTGGAGCTGTGGTTACTGTCAGTATGAGAGAGACCCATTAACAATGTATTATCCAGGGCCTTTGTGCAGTGTTTTTCTAACAAGAGAAAGTTTGCACAGCTTGTGGGGAGCGATTTTAATAGAATAATTAACCACTGTTGCTTCTTCATCCCAATATACAGTTGCCAGGTCTCTCGCCCTTGGGTTCCCTACCCTTTTTGGCAACACCTATAAAAGTGCAGAAAATCTCTGCCACAAGCACCTTTCAGTCCATTGCAGTGAGAGAGAAGCACGATGTTCACTTTAGGGGAGTGTTATGATTGCCACTGCCCCTCCCTGAGACTGAGCTGGCACACTGTGCTTTGGGAACACAGCGATGGGCAGTGGATTGCTGGCAGGAGCTCGACATCCGCTCTGGCCCAAGAGCCCCAGGTTTGCCTGGCTCTGCTCTCAGGAGGCACAGCACTGTGTGGGAACCCTGGGCAAACACTCCCCCATCTGCAAACCAAGCAGAGGCAGAGCTCAGAAATCGCCCCACTGCACCCAGAGATATGCCAGCACATTGATTTTGCTGGACTCAGGACAAAGAACATGGAACTGGCTCTCTAATGCTCTGACAGCAGTGTAACTCCTGGGCTAGGGGGCCTCAAGCATAGCCTCACAGGGCTGTAAATGACCAGGCTAGAACTGACCGCCACAATCATCATTAAATCTGCATTCACAGACCACCAGGTCAGAGAAACCATTTCTTAAATGTATGTCCATGTTTCATGTTCTGGGGTCGAGCATTTGCTGGCTTCATTTTTCTGTCTGATTTTTTTTTCCCCTCATGAAAAAAAAAAATGAAAAGAACAACCAACATCTTAAAGGCTCATTTTCTCCCCAGCATGGAATGAACCCAAACAGCCAAACCTCAGCATTTTTCACAAAGTGTAAGCCTTGTTTTGCAGCCAGCCGAGGAGCGAGTGGAGCTCAAGCTGGGTGTGTGGATGGCTGTGGATGCAGGTGAAGGTACAGGGAGAGTCTGCACATGCATAGCAGGTGCACAGAAGTGTGGGGAAGAGGGAAAGCATGGGTGCCATAGCACTGGGTATATGACATGCTTGCACACATGTGTAAAGGTACATACACATGTACACACACACACATGCATCTATAGATGCATAGTCATTTTTGTGCATATCTGCCCAAGAGGACCTTGGGTGTGCAGGTCTGTGCAGAATTGGGTATGCAGAAGAGCTCCCTGGCTCCTCTCTCAGTCTGAAGACTTGGCAGGAGAATGGGGACAGTCACTGAAAAGCCTCATTTTCTGTGCTGGGTTTGTCTGGGGGAATGGGCTGTAGCCTGCTTCTGAGCCTCCCTCTTGTACCTGTTCTCAGAACCTTTTTTGCTTTCTAACTTTACTCCTATTTGCTATTTCTTCCTTTCCCTCTTTCTGGCTGCTTTTCTGTTATTCCTTTGTCTTATGTTTCCTCCCTCTGCCACTTCTAAAACGTTTTTTTTCCCCGTTCCTTTCATTTCTCCCTTCTGTTCCTCCTTTCTAGGTCTCTCCTCTCATTCCTCCCACGCTGGCATCCTCTCATTTCTCTCCCTCCCTCTGCTCCCCCACCCTTGCTCTCCATCCTGCCTCTTTCCCTCACATGCTTTTGTTTTCCCTTCCCTCTCCCCCTCTGCTCGGCCTCTCTCCCCTCTTCTCTCCCTCCCGCTTCCTCACTCCCTTCTCTCTCTGAAATAAACTTCCCCGTGTGAAGCCCCTGGCCACCTTCCAGCCTCTGGTGAGATGAAGGGGTCCCTGGCATACACTCAGCTCTGTGCTCCATAGGGCATTGTAACCACTGGTACCAAGGCTATAAAACCTTTAGTGTCTCTAGGAAAGATGACTGTAAATTCTTCAGAAGTCCCACCATGGGTGTAAAGATCCTCCCCCCTACACCTCTCCCCTCCTTCCCTGGGCCTCTGTGAAAGGAGCTGTGTAGTAAAGCAAGGGGCTCACTCCTCCCCTTTGCTAAAGCTCCAGCTCTGATCAGGATTTCAGCAGAGCATGGCTCTCCCCATTGACTTCAAGAGGAGATTTCAATACCCTGCAGAGCAGAGAAGCAGTTCTCGCCGCTCTTTTGGTCACTTAGGTATTTGACTTTATAAACATGATTAAAAAATGCTAAGAAAGCACTGAAGAGAGGAAGGCCTCCCCTCTAAATGTTGAGCAAACAGAAACACACGAAGCATTGTTCAGCCCTGAAAGATGAACCAGCCTCGGGCCAGCAAGGGAGTGTGGGGAAAGCAGGCAGTGCATTAAAAATAGGTTAATTCTCACATATTACGGATTTGCTGGAAGATCCCAAAGGGTGTTTGTTTTTTTAAAAAACTGCTTTCCAACCTGATGAACACCAAGCAGATCTTCTGAGGGATATTCAGCAGGGAATGTAGACACGGCTTAGCAGAGGCAGCACAGATTCCAGCTTTTGGCCCTGGGGACCTGTGTTAACAAGAGTCAGACCTGGTTCCTGTCAGGCTGGTGGGTGGGTGGGACTTAGCTGTGCAGAAGGCCATCATGACACTTTTTTATCTAATGCATGGATTTCCTGGCGCTTGTCACAGGAAGAGGGCGTGCAGAGTTGCCATGTGAAGAGCCACATGGCAAAAGCTTTTTAGGACTCCACACCACGCACAAAAAAACATACGATATGCTCCCATCCTGTACTCCCAGTCACCACCAGCCCAGAGCAGGACATTCCCCTGGCACTGCCATACAGAGAAGGTGCAGCAGACACAACATGCTGGCCATGGAGAACCTACAAAGTGCAATGGCTGCAGCAGAAGAGAGCCTGACTTGTCTGTATAATTCTTATTTTCAGTGTGAAAATCTTGACAGGCCTGCAAACATGGGGCCCATCCTTCCTAATGGGTTGTACTTTGGCATGTGGCAGGGGTGGTAAATTCCCTAAGGCTTCCAGGTTGGTGCTGAAGGTAACAATACCATGTTTGCCTTCTCTAGACTATGGGCCAAGTTAATATTTCAAACAATACAAGATGAGGAAGTCGGGGCATTCATGTTCTCCTCAATTACTGTCCACAGTGTGTATCATGAAGGGGAAGCAGGGTGGCAGGATGGTGTATGTAGGAGTGCCCGTGACTGCAGCAGAGGCAGAGGGGGCAGAGTGGGCCGTGGGAAGGGGCTTTGACAAAATTGCATCTGTGAAAACTAGCGGAGAATTTTGCAGCTGAGGGGTGCCATGAAGTTGGCAGAGCCTTGTGGAAGACCATCCAAAGCACCTGGCTCTTTGGTTGCTGTTCAAATAGCAGATCTGCCTAAAATGGAGGAAAGCATTGAGTGGAAGTTGCATGGCTCTTTTGTTCTGCTTCTCCCTTTTGCCTCCCTTTGCCAAGACCTGCTCCCAACGTTTCCTGCTGAAGAACTGCAAAGCCATTTCCCACCTCCCCATTTAACTGCAGACAGCAACAGACAGCTCCTTTCATCTTCCTTTGCAGCCTCCTCCTCCTCCCGGGGTGCTTTAAGCATAGCCAAGCTTCCCGTCCAGTTATTGCCACCTCCACAGCCTCTTCCGTGCTTTTGGTGTTCTCTTGTTTCCATGGCATTGTGGGGATCAGCTCCAGTGGGTCACTGCACTCACGTGCCAGCGCCTCCAGCCCTGCTGAAACCTGATGTGCTTTGCCCATTGTACAGCAGAGGGCATGGACATGCCCCACTTGTTCAGCCCTGGTGGTCTCCTGTCTGGGTCCTAGGGAGCACCATGATAAGAGTGCAGACAACAGGACCTAGGCTTTATTCCCAGCTGTGGCACTTTTTAAAGTAGGATGCTTTGATTCGAATCTGTGCCTCAGTTTCCCCAGGCTGAAAACAGGGTTACATACTCTGACTGGTTTTGGGAATTGATCTCATAGTTAGGTATCTACTGATGCATGTCTGATGACCTCCTGCTCTAGATGAGCTCCTGCAGTTGGAAGCTGAGATGTCCTGGTCTTAAAAAGCCTAGATGTGACAAGCCAAAACAAAGAGGGAAAGGTGTGTACCTGTGTACCTGGGTGTTAATGCCAATTACCTTTCCCACGGGGTGTCATGAAGTGGTGTTCCTCACCCATTCCATCAGTGTGATGTCTGGGAAGGGGCAACACCAGACACAAACCTCCAGCAGCTGATGTGGTGGACATGCCAGCCAGTCTGAGGCCTGGACTGATTGGTGAGACTATGTAAAAACCAGGATGACTGTCCCTTGTGTGGGGGAACTCATGGCATCAGCTAACCAGTGAGACAAAGGGAGCTGGCCAGGGAGGAGGGAAGGGGTCATGGGGCCAGGAGAGCAGTGGAGTGATAGCCCTGGGGTACCACGTGGGGTGACAGTCTCCAGGCTGGGCACAGTCCCGTGAGAGGACTGGGGTGTGTGGGGGTGTGTGAGAGGAGATTGAGAGACCCCCTTCTGTGGTGCCCTGCCAGCTCTGCCCTGCTGTTTAGCCCAGGGCCTGTACTGACAGGTGCTAATGGGGGAGGAAAAGAGGGGCTGCAGGTTACAGCCTTCTTCACCCTCCAGCAAATACATCCTTTGGGTTTTCTCCATGCAGCCCCTGCTTGCCAGACATTTCAGCCATGCAGCCCTTGGAGAGAAGGTGCAGGAGGAGGAGGGAGGATTCAGGTGGCAGCATTTGTTCTGTGTCCTCCCGGTGGCCCTGAAACCCTCCAAACCTCATTTTTCAATAGGCCACCAAAACAACCACTAGATGTTTAATGACTTTCGATCTCTCCTGCCCCAGACTGGCTTTGAAACAGTGACTCAGATGCCAAAGTCCCAGTAGCGAAGTGGCTTTTTAATGACACAACTCGAGCTCGAATTCCAGGCACAGGGGAGGCTTTGACACTGCTGTTTGTTTTCTTATTGGAGAAGTTCAAGAGAAGCTCAAGGCTTAAAAGCAAACCCTTGAAAGCAAAGCATTCCTAATCACATAAAAGTGTCTGCGCAGGCCAGGGCTGAAGAGGGGGCTTGTGACTTTAATCTTTGCATATCCCTTTCTTTCTTCAAGCATCTCTCCCTCTCACAGAGGGGACACACACACGCACACACAAAACTCTCCTCAACGCCAATAGTATAATGCTCCAGGAGAGGGAAGAGGAGGAAGAGGAGGAGGAGGAAGCCAGCCCGCCTGCCTGCCCCCATGCTGAGCCTGAGCAGACTTTGTGAGAAAGCTTCTCTCCATCTGCAGCCCAGCCCGGTGGGAGTCAATTAATTCTGAATAACCTAAACCGACAGAGGTATTTGCATTCACAACCTGACTGATGACCGTATAAAATTGATTTATGAATTGAAGTACTTTCCCTCCCCTTATCCCCAATTCAAGCCATAATTGATTATACGTGCTGCAGCGAAATTAAAGAAAGGAAAATTAAAAAAAAGAAAAGAAAAAAGGGAGGCTCCACAGACGCTGCTCTATATTCTCAAGGTTTCCCGGGATTAGCCGATCTATTCATCACTTATTTTTTTTATTTAAAAAGTTGCTTCCTTTACCCTCTTCACCAACTTCTCCCCCCGCCCCCTCCCCTTCTTCCCTGCCCCTCACCACCACCTCTCAGCCCAGGCAACAACACAGTGGGTCGTACCTCAGGAGAGATGGTGGGAGGCACAGAACCCCCTCAGCAACATTCCCACACTGTGACAGCGAGGCGAGAAGACTTTAAGCCTGACACCCTTCCAGGGCAGGACAGACCCTTCCAAATGGAGGAGCCTAAACTGGAAATCCTCAACCCAACACTGTCCAAAGGTCCAGTTTAACTTGCTGCCTTATAACTGCTGCATTGTAGACCTCTTTGGGGTGGGGAATTCATTTGGCCCTTCCAACCAGTCATCTTTTATTAAAGAGATGCTTTCTTATACTCATGCAGTGCTCATACAATGCCCTCCATGACCTAGGGAGAAGTGCTGTATGAAAACAGGTACTTTTGGGTGAGATCCACTTGCCCAATGTCAATAGGAAGCACAAGAAAATCTTGTTGGAAGCAGCTGAATGATGCAACTCCACAGATTTTCTCCTGGCACATAGGATATTGAGCTGAATCCATAAATATGAGAACTGATGACCCTTTTAAACTTTCTTTTTACTCTCATTATCCACCTACTCCACTGGATCTGTCATCCCATTTTCATTATCTACTCATTGTTTTTCTTCCCATTTTACATATGGGAACACAGTGAAGCAGACTGGTGGTGGGAACATTAAGTCATCTGTTAGTCCTGCTCTCTTTATTCTTTACTTCTTTCTACATCCTTCCCCTCCCTCCCCCCGCCATTTTTTTAAGGAATGGATAGGTCCTCTTATATCCTGTATTTTGAGTGGGAAGAGATGAACAAAAACCTGGTGTAGCTCAATCCATGTGTGATTTCACTAAAACTCATTTGCTTACAGTGCTCTGTAAAGCTCGCAGACCTCTTGAGCATGTAAGTGCAACTTCGTATCACTTTGTGCAGCCAATGCTTATTGTTCCTTTTCCTTTAGGAAAGTATTTAAACCAAGTCTTGCAAGCATCTGGACACAGCTCAGCAATGCCATCTGCATTCCACCTCCAGTGAAAGAAGAAAGACTGAGATCTAAGTGAGGCAAGGTGGGGATTTGGAGCTTGCCCATTCCTAGTGTCGACAGGTCTGATGGGGAGAGCTCATTTATTTCAACCTCCAAAGAGTTGTCTCTCTCTGTTTGGGTAAAACTGAGAAGAAGAAAAGGGCTCAGTGGAAAAACATCAAACAAGACCACTTCCCTTAGCTGTTCAGGGAGGCCTTCAGGAAGGAGTTTGCCCAGGGACTCTTTTGCGTAGCAGCGATGGTGCTACCGTGGAGTTCAAGGAGAAATCACTCTGCTTTCTCAAGGAGAAGTGACTCTAACAGGCCCTAGAAGGATGAGGCAGGGCAGGCAGGGAGGCAGTGCCATGCAGGGATCCAGCTGTGCCTCCTCCGCTGCAGCTGCCTGCCTGCCCCTCACGTCCCCGTCCCCCACTGCCTAACGCCTTTGTCCTGCTCGGGGGCCATTTCCCTAAAAGTTCAGTTTTGCAGGTGTCTGACCTCATTGTGCTGGGAACAAGGGGAAGGCTGGGGGAAGGGGGCTCTGTGTAATTAAAGCCAAAAGCCCTACACAGTGCTGGAAAGCTGAACCTTAACTGGCATCTCACATCTCTGGTGGGGGCTCTGGGCGGGACTGCGGAAAAGCTTCAGAGCAGAAAGCTTCAGAGCAGGATTCAGGAGATACTGCCAAAAATCACAGGGGACCCAGGAGGCAGCACTCCACATCCCAGTGGTCAAACTGTGCAGAATAAAACCCACTTCATAGCAAATAAAGCTTTTATGCTGCAACCTGGGACATCATTTGGGAAAAAGCTGTCTCTGCTTCAAAAATCTACAAGGCCCTTCTTCTGGAAAATGGTGCTGTGTCCACCCCACCTGTCAGCTCTGATGTGAGGTGCACAGCCAGGCTCTGCAATTGTCTGTGGCCCCCTCATATCTGCAAAGCAGCTGTGCATTTGCTGCGGAGGGAGGACGTCTTGCACCCTGAGGTAACATAAGGGTTGTCCTGGCCCTGGGGGTGTCCTCCAAACAAGCCTCCCATTTCAAAAAGCAGCAGCTCCAGGGCGCAACAAGGGGCACTGTATGTGGGCTGGGCTTTCTCACCAAGAATGCCCGTCCAAATTAACCTGATAATAAAGATTGTGTCTGGAGGAGGTGAGAGCCAGCAGTACCATGAGCAACTCAGGAACTCCTGAGCCAGCAGACAGTGAAGGCTGCATCTACACTCACGTCTCATCCGGGAGCTACAGACCAAAATCTGTGATTCCTTCATCCCAGGCTAAGGCACTGAGCTCTGGGATGGGGAGCCAGCAGCACGGAGCGGAGGTGGGCAGCAGGCCTGGCAGGGGAGGGCCCTGCCCGGATCCCACATCTACCCGGCTCCCTCCCGTCTCCACCACAAGGAGTCTCGCAGATGTCAGCCCCGACAAAAGCACGCAAATGGGAGGGACGTCAGTGCAGATTTACATCCAAAGGTCGCCATGTCCTGAGTGGTAAACGGGTGGACAAAGAAGTTAATCGAGGAGTCAAAAAGGGCAACCTGAAGAGGAGCGGCAGCTGGGAATGTGGAAGCAGAAATCAAGGCAATTAGCAGGAAAAAAAGAGGGAGAGTTTTGCATGCCTTTCTGATTTTTTCCACATGGAAAGAACAACGCTGTATTATCTGAAACTGAATTATTTTTACTGTCAGCTGAGAGAGAGCAATCTGTAGGCTTGAACTGATGCCTCTGCCAGCAGTCACAGTCTTTCTTCCCACACAAACCAGCGACCCTTCTGCAGACAAAACAGCTGCCTGAAATTCCAGAGTGGGAAGGGGGAGAGCAGTGCCATCCCTGCTCACACCTGCACTGACAGGCTCTGCTATCACTTATTTGCTGCGACAACGTGTGGAAGCATCCATCAGAAAACTGATACTGATTCTACTGATTCCACACTGGGTGCTCTACAAACATGGAGCCTAAGGATGGTCGGAGCTGCCCAGAGCCTGCAGTGCAACCATCACAAGCAGCAACAGGTCACTGCAGCCTGCAGCCAGGCAGGCATTTCTGAACTATTGTTCAGGGTACAGACTAAGGTCACGTTCCCTTTTAAGCTGAGTCAATCTTTTTACTGAGTTCATTGGGAGCTTGGGCTCAAGCCAGTGGCTACTGGATGGACCAAACATCATCTTTCAGAGCTTGGACAGAGCTGTATTGGCCCCTGGGGTGTTTGAGAGATGGAGAAATGAACACCATCACCCATGTGACCAAAAACAAACCAGAAAAAGGAAAGTTTCAAAAAATATTGATAAATATGTTTTTCTAATAATAATGCTTTTTTTCTACTGCTTTAAAAAAAACCCAACAACATGAGGAACTGCTTTTCTCGTTAGTCAAGGATTTCCCTTTCAACAGCACAAATTGATCAGCCACCTTTTAATACCGTTAATTCAAATGAGCAGAGACAGCACTAGCCAGCTGCTGGATAGGTACCAGAGGGGCTGGATGCTCTGTGCAAGCCCAGCCACCTGCCCAGGGCTTGCCCTCCTCCCTGCATTAAACTTGCCGATTCTGGCTTCATGGAGAAACCTTACCACACTGACCTATTGCTAAGCAAATTTCCCAGGAAATCCAGTTCCCCTTTCCTGTAGTGTATAACTCCCAGGCAACAGAAAGAATGAGGACTCATTGCTTCACCCACAGCATGAACAGTTTTGGGAACTGGGGTACTTCAAGTCTCTGGACTTGACCTGGGAGATAGCTGGGCACCTTTCTCTTTTAGTTTAGAGCTGGGCCTTGCTCAGCCAGCAAACCTGTGAGGATCTGGCTTTCCTATGCTGTATTGCTGCACATAGGATCTGGCAAAAATACGGCATCTACTTAAGTCAGGAAAATGCAGTATGAAAAATGCATTTTGCCAAATGCCCGGGAGCTCTTGGCTGGCTGAGTCCAAGCATTTTTTGTTAGGGCCTAGCTGAAGTAAAGAGATAAAAGACTGTGACCGAGTAAAAAAAAGTGGCTATTGGTCAGATACAAGTCATTTAGCTTAATATAAACGTAACTGGGTATCATCCTGTGGTCTTTATACTACAGAAGATCAGACTAGCTGGTCTAATGATACCTTTTGGCTTTCAAAGCTATGAACTGATGCCCCATCTTTCAAACACTCACTTTCTCTCTCAAAAACTGGGTGTGGATTAGGTCTAAAATGTAAGTATCCCTTTTTGCCACTACAGTTGTGCTGGGCTTGTTTGACAGTTGCACCCTTGCCCAGCTGCCCTGGGAGCTGTTTCTTCTACACTTGTCCCCATTTGGTCACTTCTGTTATTAAACTCCAAAGTGACAGACCCCACAGAAATGCAAGCGGTTAATTTATTTCTTTCCAGTTGTAAACGTGCAAATACTCTTGAAATGTCACAGACAATGGCGCATTTTTGCATAAGTAAAGCCAACAACATAAAAATTGTCTCCTGGACAATATTTTGTCTGCAACACTGGGACATGTTTGTGCAAGCGACTTTAGGGGAAAAAAATAAATTTTAAAAATAATAATAATAATAAAAAAATCTAGGCCTTCCTCTGGTGGGTATCAAAGCATCCTCAGGAAGGAGTAGGATGACCACAGGGACAAAGCTGCCAGGTTACACCTGGGAGGGGAGATTTCNATGAAAAACAGAGATCTAGTTTCCCGATGGCCCTGGCTTTACACCGAACCCGCAGCCGGCTCCCTGCTCGCAGCGCCGACGCCCTCTGAGAGCTCGGGGACCTCGCTCCTCGCTTCTCTTGGGGCTTTCTCCCCCCTCCCCCGCCCCTTTCTTCGGGGAGAACCTCGCCTGTGCTTCTCCCTGCGGCTCCCCCCGCGCCGCCCTCGCCGGCATCCCTGCCCGGCATCCCTGCCCGGCATCCCTCCCCTCGGCACAAACCCGCCACACACACGCACGCACGCACCGCGGGCGGGCACAAAGGCTTTCAAAGCCGCCCTTTATATCCCCCCACAGCTGCCCGCGCAGCCCCTGCTCCAGCGCTCGCCCAGCAAGGATGCGTATTCTTCGGCTCCCAAAGGCCCCCATTGCTGTCAATTAGTTACGGGACGCCACCGGGATTCAAGGCTGACAGCTCCGGCAAAGCAGGAGAAATGGACTCAGTGGGGAGCGAGGGGGCCTGCCCCCTTTCTCCCCCCCGCCCCGCGCCTTTCTCCCCACAAGAAATACCTTTCTCAGCGAGGCTTTTTAAGCCGCCCCCCCAATCCCACCGCCCGCGCCTGCATGCAGGGGCATGCACGTAGCGGGATGCACGGCGCCGAGAGATGCCAAACGTGCTGTGAAAGGGGCGCCGGGACAGCCGACCTGCCCACCTAGGGGGTCATCAATATCTCTGTGTGTTTCTTTCTCCCCCGCCTCCATCCCGGGCTCCAGTTACAAATCTCCCGTCTCTCAGCTCCCCGGGATGAACGTAACGTCTTATTTCTCCTCGACTTTCCCACCCAGGCTGGCTTTCTAGAAGGGGAGGGATGGGACAAGGTTAACACACGGCTCTGCAACAAATGTGGGTTTCACTTGGCAGTATTTTATCTGTGGCTACTGAGGATTCTCAGCTCATCTCCCTGTGTGTAACCTGGAGTACAACCCAGCAAGCTCACAGAGAATGGGGGAGGGAGTAAAGCCAGGAGGGGGATGCTGACCCGGTGATTTCACGGCAAACGTCGGTGCTATGAGATTTAGGAAAGAAACAAAGGCTGTAATGGTTTGGGAGTGAGGGACCTCTTTAGCAAGACCGTGGAAATAAGATATATTTCAAGAGAAGGCATTCCCACGCTTTCAGCCTTGATATTTCGTATGGAAGAAAATCCAACCCAGGCATTGGCTTTGGTGATTTGAAATGGGATGAGTTTCATGTGAATTCCAGCTTTGGCTCCTGTCATAAATTCCAGTTAGAAATGGGGAACTCTCACTCCTAACTCAAACTTTATGTTTGTATCTTTCCTAGACACTTGAATAATATGGAGGGTCTTAGGCCAGCTGTGGATTTGGCCCAGCCAAATTAGTCTCTCTGGATCAAAGAGGGATAACAAAACAATATTTAGACAATTTTTTCCTTGTCTCTGCTACGGGCTGTGTGTGTGTCCCTTGTCAAGTCACTTCATCGTGCGCCCACCCGAGCCATGAGCAGCTTTCCTTAGTGCCCCATCACATCTGCCTGGAGGCGCAACTAAGTCAGGGTGACTGCATTTCACACGCCTTCTTGGGCGCAGACTATCCTTTCATCTGAAACGCTTGAAGATAAGAGCAGCTCAGATTCAATTTCTTGGACCAAAGTCTTCCCCTGATGTTTGGATCCTGACCGGTCCCAACCCAGAAAAAAAAGCAGTCTTTTGGTTTGGCTGCATCTGAAGGCTCCAGCTCAAGCCCACATGGCAGAGTCTTGCACAAACAGCTCATCTCGAGAGACTTCTGCTTCCTGGAGAGATGAAATCTTTCAGAAACAGCTCAAGAAGAGATTTCAAATCCCTAGGAAAAAATCCTCCCCTCCGCTCCCACCCACATCTTGGCATTGACATGGAACCACGGATCTTTGCCTAATTCAAAATCAGATTTAGACAACAAGCTCTGGGCTATTACAGTGGGAATGAGAAACCTTCACTCACAGTGGGAAAATCTACGGACATCCTTGAAGACCAGCAGAAGATGCTGGGAGAGTTGTGCATGGTTTAAATTGGGTGTGCACTATTATTTTCGTGCTGTGGGGGCTGGAGAGGGAACAAGGCAGCAAAACAACTTGGTGTTACAAAAGGCAGATGTGGTAAATAGTTCACAGGAGAGGCTGACAGCATTCCTAGCCCACTGGAGGAATAGGCTGTCCAAGGAATGGCTTCTAAATGAAACAGCCTCCGTGCA
The DNA here is from genome assembly GCA_013397195.1 of Hylia prasina. Taxonomy (NCBI): domain Eukaryota; kingdom Metazoa; phylum Chordata; class Aves; order Passeriformes; family Sylviidae; genus Hylia; species Hylia prasina. The sequence goes on along the minus strand of VYXD01004746.1, from coordinate 67,034 downwards.
GTTTCTGCATCAGGACAAAGGATAGGTTTATTTTGGATGAGTTAGTAAAACTGCTGTCTGCGAGCCGTAAGGTCATACAGCTAAGGTCTGGCTGCTGTCTGGTGAGGAAGCACTCCCCTGGGCCTCCTCTGTCAGTGTGCAAATGCAGGCCTTGCAAAAAGAATAATATATTCCCCATTCCCCTACAGAGCAGTACTGCAACGAGTGAACTCACTACAAGGAGTTCAAACCTACTGGTGCTGCAGCCAAAAGGGATGTACACATGGAGAGTACTCAGTAACAAAATGCTCTTTATCCTGAGCAAGGGATTGGTGATGGCCAAGGATTTGTCACATGATGGCACATGAGAGATCCACTGATCTTGTCTTTTATGGTTTCCTTGTGCACATCAAGGCAGAAGAAACCTGTAATCATGATGGTACCAGCTGGATGCCTGACGGATGAACCATCAAAACATGAGAGCCTCCAAAAAACTAGTGCGTCTGAAAAGATGAATTCCCTTTTCCATCTTTTGGAAAAGAGACAGACATGGTTCTGGTCCATGTTACTGCTGGTTCTGGTCCATGTATGTTACATATTTCACAGCCAGGCTGAGAAGGCACTGGCTTCCATAGCCGTGAATCCAAAACTCGTGACTTTTGCTTTGTTCATACCACCATGTGCAGCCATCACACATTGCTCACTTAAAGCATGCCAGAAAGGAAATGTTCAAGGGATTTGTGTTTGGTAGAGGAGTGTTGAGCCATATTGACTTCTGGGCCATGGACCCCAACATGCCAAGCAAAAAGCAGTAAGAATGAGAAAGGCTGGGCTGGAAGCACCAAGGGACGTCTCATAAATAATGGAATGCATTAGCAGCACGGAGGTGGGAGGTGGGCGGGAGATGATGACGATGGGGGGATGGTGAAGAGTGGCCAAGGAGGAGAGTGGATCTCACACAGCGCTTCCTGGGAGGCCACTTGGGTCATGGACATTCTCATCAGGCTGACAAAGAATGTCAGGGTGTGAAAAAGTTAATGTAGTCACTTTAATTAACACCTCTTCTCTGGGTGAGACAAGAAGCTACCTCCCCCTCTCCACACGTCCTTTGCTGTGCACCCTACAGAGCACCTCGCACCTGAGCTGCCAGAAACAGCCTCTGGTGAGAGGTGCTTGTCACCATGTCTAAGTGCATCACTGACAGAGTCGAGAGATTCAGCTCACCACCTCGGGGAGTGAGCAGGTAACAAACTGACAGGGTCTTCTGACGCAGTCAGTGCTGGGGAAGCAGTCAGGAAAAGGTGAAAGCAATCTCTGGGCTGAAATCCTCCCAGAAATGCTGGCTCCCTTCCATCTTGCATGCTAATGCTGAAACATGAGTTTCTCAGGCAGGGATGAAAGGAAAACACATCTCATATCACACAGGACCCTTGGGACTGGGGTGGGGGGTAGGAGGATTCAAGGCAAGAAAGAAGATCTTTCTTCTCCCTTTACATTCCCATTAGCACTGAGCACCACACAGGAAGAAAAAGATTTGATGTCACAGCACCTAGTTCTCCTGAAGGAGATACAGGCTTCCAGGAAAGATCTTATTAGTCAGCACCCTGGTGGGATGGAGAATTCCACTGGTCTTGCTTGGGCAGGTGAAAGAGACTTTTACCATTTGCTTTAGTTTGCAGAATGGAAGACTGCACCAAGTCTGTAAATAAGTTAAATCTTCCTCAAAGGTGAATTTTAATCCAGGTTTTGATGAAAAGTTTTGTGATCTGCATTGGACTAGTCTATTGTGGTGCTCTCTCCTGAGATACCCTCTGGATTTACTTCCCAGTCTCATCAGATGAGCAGTAGGGGCCTAATTTGCCCTCAGCTTAAGACTTGTAGCTCTGATTAAAATACACAACTGTGAGAGATGGATCCCATTTTTCAGAAATGCAGTTTAGTGGGAAAGGCTGCCCAGACAGCTCTGCCTGGTCTAAAGCACTTGAGGAGTGGCCTCACCTGGGAGAGGGTTCTGTGATGATGAGCTGGAGTTAAAAGAGCAGGATTCAGATCCTGCCATGCTGCAGATGCTCTGAGTGACCTTTTGCAAATTACTTGGCCAAGGACAGTGTTTCATATTCCCCAGCTGTTGCAGCCAGTGCTGGCTATACCCAACTGGCTGTAATCTCAGCTGGTTATAACCCCAGGGAGTTGTGGGTGTGGTAGAGTAGCAGTGTCTCAGCATCTCAGACTGCATGTTACAGACTGTGGCACTCCAGCAACCGAGTGCAGATGCATGTGGGCACTGGAAATGCCATTCTGCATGAGCTCTGGGCATGATAAACACAGCAGTGATACTGGGCTGCAGAACTCACTAACAAACAAACAAAAGCTCTTCTTTCCATTGCTCACACAAACATATTTTTATTGCAAAACTGGGCAGGAAGATAGTTTTTGCACTTTGTGAGCTCGAGACTTCATTCAAAACCTTTCCCACTCTTATGCCATACTACCACAAGAAGTTAAAATCTGAAAAATCAATGTTGCAAAACAACAATTTTTTTTTCCCCCTGTCCATACACAGACTTCTGTGGCTAAACACCCTTTGATCCAAGAGATCAATCTGTTCCTCCAAGGCTGCTGGTACACATCATGCTAGCCAGTTTGCAATCTCCCTCCCACTCTCCCACTAGTGAGGATCAGCCTCAATGGCTGTGACCCACTCAGCAGCAGACACAGCAGAAGATTTTATTTCATTGGTCCTTTCACACGTAAGGAGCAGCCCCTCCATGGCCAAAGCATCTATCAGGTCTCCCCCAAATCTCTGCTCCTCTCTCAGTCCATGCATGGCTGTGTCTACATCTTGAAGGCATCAAGCATCCTGTGCTGGCAGGCAGCCCTTCACAGCGCCGGTGAGGGTTGCAGGAACAGGTGTGGATGCCAAAGGATATTTAATGCCACATGGCTTAATCTGGAAAGGTTTGAAGTCTGGACAACCCACCCTATGGTGTGCAATTTAAAAAGGCACGATCTCCCTGGTTCTTCCAAGGAGTGATTTGATCTACAGGCACCTCAAGGGAGAGAGAGTCCTGATATCAAAGGGTTCTTTAATCTGGCAGAAAAGGACCTTTATGAGAACCAGCTGCCAGCAGTTGAGGCCAGACAAATTCAGACTGAAAATCAAGGTGCACGTTTTCAACTGTGAAAGTAATTAATCTGTAGGGCACATTGCCTAGAAGGCCAGCGGTGGCTCAGTCGCCGGCAGGCCTGAAATCAGGACCAGATGTTTTCCTGGAAGGGATGATATCACCTAGCCAGGGACAGCAGGCCCAGGGAAGGAACCGTGCGGGGCCGAGCTGGAAAGTCACAGTTGCTGCCACTGCCACCAGCCTTACAGCCCATGTTCCATGCAGGAATGTGGGGTTTTATATACATATAAACATGTATATGTGTAGCCTCACACGTACAGCCCCGGTTGGCATAGACCAGCATGCCTCCAGCCAAAGGTCTGCTCTGTACACTCTATTTATTTACCCATTTCAATCCTATAGACCTGCACAACCACCTGGCCTGAGCTCAGGGGCCAAAATCTCCGCTGGGAGATTTGACTGGGCAATAGGACTGGGGGAAGGGGAGAGCGGCTGGGCTCCCTCTCACCTGCTGGGAGGCATGCCTGCCATTGCCTGCCTTCCCCCAACAGCCCATGAAGGTTCCTTTCTTCGGGCCAGTGCTGCCTCACAGCGCCTTGAGTGTTGCTTAGAGCCTCCATTGAGAATCAGTGGATTGGGCAAAATCCCATATTCACTCTTCCTTCCCCGGCCCCAGCCCTCCTTGGCTGAACTGCAGCCCAGACGTCACGAGAAAAGAAACAACAAAAAAACCAACCTAAAAACCACAGACACACATACAAAAAAAAAACCCAAACCCAAACAAATAAACAAACAAACAAAAACAGGAAAAGAAGGAAAAAAGAAGAACGTAAAAAAGCAAACCCCAACTCTCCCTGCTGTCAACAATGACAGCAAACAGGCCCTGGGCCTTATGGCTGATGGTATCAGCAGAGGGACCCTGCTTGTCTGGCTGCCTCCCTTGCTGCCAGCCCCCTTCCTGCCCAAGCCCCCGGTGTTGCTACATCTATGCTCCTCTTTCTCCTCCTCCATTTTTTTCCTGGTTAACAAGTATGCACTGTTATAGCTGTGGTCCCTCGCTCCATCATGCTTTTTGCCTTTCCTGTGGCAGCAAGGGCTATTTGTTTGGGGCAGGAGGAACGTAGGTGCAATTTATCCTTGCACAGGTTGATGCCTCTCTCTGTTGGCAGTGGAACACACGGAGTGGCTGCAGCTTGTGCTCCAGGGCTGAGCAACACAATGTTGATGGGCCGGGGAGAGGAGGAGGGGAGGGGGTGAATCGATGGGGAATAATATGAAAGGGAAACTCTGGCAGGCAAGGGACGACCCAGATGGACAAAGTGCAGTGAGGCAGCTTAGTTAATGGGCTGCATTAAAATTAAACAGAGACACTTTCCAAGCAGCACAGTGACTGCAGAAGGGCTTTGTGGCCCCTGTGGGAAGGTGGTGTGAAACAAAACCAGGCAAAACCTTTCCCTCCCTTGCTGCCCTGTCCTCAGCAGGTGTAAACTGGGGCAGCCCTGCTGTCCTCCCCCTGCCTGGGTTAACACAAGCCAGCTCCCAACATCCCTGCCACCAGCCTGCATTTCCATAAAGGGGATGATAATCTTGTCGATGTTGCTGTAAATCTGAATTTTTTGTACATGGTCGCAGCTCTCAGAGAGGTGACAGCCGCTTACCAGCTGGTCACCAGCACAAGGAAGGACCTGGGCAGTCTGCAAGATCAAAACAAGCTTTAAAGAAGAGGATGATAATAAAATGCGTCCCTGCCCACTCCCACCCCTGTCAGGAGGAGGATTTATACTCCTCCTTACAAAGGACTAAAAGTAGTCATTTAGGCTCTGCTTCAGCAAAGCACCTGCTTAGTTGCTCAGTTACTTCACTGCAACTGGAGCACATGGTTAAGAACATGCTTAGAGGTGCTGCTGGGTAGGAATAAACTTAATTATATGCTTAAACTTAAGAGATGTTTAAACACCTTGCTAAATCATGGCCTTGCACCTGAGGAAAGTGAAACGGAAAAGCTGACAGAGCAGAACAGAAGAGCAGCTTTTGGAACAATGAACCATTTTAGGTTCTCCATTCTACAGTTAATGAAGATAAATGAAAATCCGTGTTACTTGATGGCTGAAGATGAAATCAACCACTGAGAAAGAGCTATGTGGTGATGTGTTACACAACTGAATACCTTTAACTGGCAAGAAATATGTATATGCTTTACTGCATCTTCCTGTTTCTTCTTTATATTGACTAGGATATGAAGCAGATGTCTTTGTTCAGAAAGGCACAGTAATGTTTGATATTCCACATACCTCAAAACCATTAACCAAGATGTCAGTGCATATCAGGGCCCCCTGAGCAAATTTATTACTCTTCATATAAAAAGCAAACAGGCCATTTAAGCAAGTGCTGGACTGATAGCCCCAAAACCCTCATGTGATGTACTCTAGGAAAACTCCCAAAATAGTCTGTGTTTGGCACTGCAGGCTGTAATTGCCCAGCCCCTTGTGGTGTTCTCACTAGGAAGGTTCCAGCAGAGAAGGCAGCAGCAATGCCCATAACCTGCCCTATAAGGTGTATCAGAACCAGGAAGGTGGGCTGAGCACCCTCCTCTGTGCCTGAGCTCTTGTCACTGTCACCAAAAGGCCCTAGTAAGGCTGCAGCTCTTGTCATGGGAATACTTACTCCAAAGAGAGTCTGGGAGACACAAATATGACTTTTCTGCACTCCTCTTGAATTGCCATAGTTTGGACATGATTTAGGAGACATGTTGATCACCCACAATGATGGACTCACAGAAATTAACTATGCAGGGAACATAAATTACTGGGTATTTTTTACCTTTAGGAAAAGTAATTCTCAACTCAGCTTCACAGTTTTTTTATTTCAGAGGCAAATAATTCTCTACAAATAAGCAGAAAGAGATCCCATAGATCCCATACATTTGCATAGCATGTAGGTAACTGGGATGTAAGTGAAGAGCTTTCCTCAAGCTTCCCACACTTTTCGGGGAGGACTGTCATGGCAGCCCTTTCTGAAGACATCCATCTCATAAACAGTACATTTTTGAGAAATGTTAATTACATTGGAAATGCAGTCCAGAAAAGAAGGAAGAAGAGCTATAAACATTGTCCTCCCTCAGTTCATACACCCAGGCTTCAGACCTACCTGTTTCAAGGATGTAAGAGTGATCTGCTGTAACAGACAACTCTTACATTACAGTATAACAGTATTTACAGCCCCAAAGAATGTTTTTGCACATGAATTAGAAAATATCTGTCTCTCCCTCTCTTAGGGTTGGTTAGATCTGTGTAATGGAGATAAACACCAAACTATACTCATGTACCTGCAACAACATACAAGCATGATCCCAGCTGGACCAGTATCACGTTGAGTCTCTGGAGCAGCAGAGCTGCAGGAAATCTTCCATGCAAGCTTAGTACTCTGAGAGCCCACAAGCTGGGGATAAGTTATGGTTGACTGAGTGGATGATTTGGTGGAAGAAATAACATGGGATATGCCAGGAGCTGGAGGGACTCAAGATGTGGCATGAGACAATCAAAGCCAGACAGTGACAGCATGCTCATGGCTTTGGGACAAAAGGTTAACTCTGCTCTTAACCAATTCCACCTATAAAATACTGTGTAAATAAACAGTAGCTGCATGCAATGTCTTATATTTGCTGCTCTTCATAGAATCATGGAACCATAGAATGGTTTGAGTTGGAAGGGATTTTAAAGCTTCTTCAGTTCCACTACACTGCCATGGGCAGGGATACCTTCCACCAGACCAGGCTACTCCAAGCCCCATCCAATCTGTTTTGAACAGTTCCAAATGAAGGCCACGAGGATGGTGAAGGGTCTGGAGGTGAAGCCTTCGAGGAGCAGCTGAGGTTGCTTTGTTTTTTCAGCCTAGAGGAGACTGAGGGGAGACCTCATAGCAGTTACAGCTTCCTTTTGAGGGGAAGAGGAGGGGCAGGCACTGATCTCTTCATTCTTGTGACCAGTGACAGGACTCAAGGAAAAAAGATGCAGCTGAGTCAGGGGATGTGTAGGCTGGATATCAGGAAAAGGTTTTTCATCCAGAGGGTGGCTCCCTGGGAACAAGCTCCCCAGGGAAGTGGTCACAGCAAGAAGCCTGACAGAGTTCAAGAAGTATTTGGACAATGCTCTCAGGCACATGGTGTGATTCTTGGGGTATCCTGTACAGGCCAGGAGTTGGACTCTATGATCCTTGTGGGTCCCTTCCAACTCAGCACATTCTATGGTTGTACGTGGCAAGAGTTGCCTCCCACCCTTGGCTCCCTCAGGCTAAAACTCGGATACTCTTGGGAAGTTGGAAGTTAAAGCTAAGGAGAGGAAGTTAAGGGTGTGGCAGTGCAAACAAACTCACTGATGGGGCTGAACACCTCTGCACAACTCCCTGGCCTGGCTTCTGCTAAGAAGTCAGAGCAACAAGTACCTGCAGCTGGAAGGCAACATGCCACCTGTTGCTCTCCTTTCATTTCTGTGCCTTTGTCGTCTCTTGGTCCCTCCAGATCATATCGAAACAAAGTCCTCCTCCTCAGTACTTCAGGGCCCTCAAGGCTGCCCATGTCCCAGGCCCCCACTAGCCCTGCATCTCTCCCCATGCCCCCCCCACCCCCATCCCTTGCCCGTCACCCACATCCTGAGCATGAAAGCCAGCCGGATTAATCCGGCACAGAGCACATTGTGTGTGAGTCATGACAGGCTCACTAAGGCGTGCAGTGCTGATAAAAGGCAGCTCTGATGGGCTCTGTCAGGGATCCCGGAGAAACAGCGTGGAAAAAATCTGCTAACCCACATCCCAGCCTGGCAGCCGGGGCCTGGAGACAGCCAGGCACCAAAGGGAGCACGGGGAAGGGGTTCTGATCCAGGCTCAGCCTGTGGGGAAGCCCCTGGTCCCAGGCATGAGCTGGTGCTTCCTGGGGCTCTTGGGTCATCCAAGAGTTTGTGGGGCCAGAGAAGGGCTGGTGCAAGCCCCAAGGTCCTGAGGCTGGGCCCTGGGATAACCTCCATCTTGCCAGCTGGCTAGGGTATTTCAGACATTTATGAAGCCATCCATATAAAGGGAAGTCTGCCTGATCCTTCTGTGCATCTTTCTGCCTGAAATTTCCCTCTGGATAATTTTCTTCAGTTCAGTTTCTCACAGCTGTGGACCACAATTTTTTTCCCAATCCTTTGCACTTAGCAGTGCTGCTCCCAGAGGATCAGCAGGAGAGAGCATGGCCCAGCAATACCCAGTGGCCTCTGGTGTGCTGCAAAACTGCCTCACAAACCACCAGGAACCTGTGGTGTGTGAAATCCTGCTACAAGCAGGTGTGTAGCTCACTCTAACACTGTCCCAAAAGGTTAACAACTGTGTTTGCTGCAAAAAATGTTCAGCCTCAAGCCCCAGGCAGTTCAACAGCTTGCCTGACCACAGAACTGGAGATAATAGGACCACAGCGTCAGGGATATTGCAGAGAAATCAGGATAACATTTATGTGCACCACTGAGCTGGGAGGAGTTGCAGCCATGGGGTCTGTGTGGAGGGAAAGGCAGCAGCAGCAGATTTCAAAACAATCTAGATAAATTGGAGAATTGGTCTCAGATCAGCAGGATGGAAATCACACAAGAGCAAGCGCAAAATACCACAGTGAGGTGTTGGAACTCAAATGCAAAATGGGGACTAATTGGATAAAGAGCACTGCTGCAGGAAAGGCTCCTAGGATTGCAGACAAAAATTAGTCAACACTGTCATGCTGTTTCAAAACAGGCGAGTCTCTTGATGGGACCCATTAACGAGATATTCACAGGGCAGGCATAGGAGAAAATGACTGTGCTGCAGTTGACCCTGAGGACACTGGGCACAGCACTCTCCAAACTGGGTAAACAAACTGGGAGTCCTCTTAGGTGCAGGAGCAAGCTCCACAAAAGCTTTGGAAAACATAATCTATGAGGGCAGATTGAAAGAATTGGGTTTGTCCAGTCTGGAGAAAACTAAGAGGGAGCATTAACAGCCCTTCAATACATAAGGACTTGTCCTAAAGATTGCAGAGTCCAAGGAGATCATGAGGAGAACTGGGGTTGGTTTGCAGCAAAGATTTAGGCCAACAGAGCAGTAACAGGGAAACTTTGGAGTGGATGAGGGACACTGCAGATTCTCATTCACGTATGTGGAGCTGGAGATACACTTTGTCAGGAAGGGTTCAGGTGTAGCAAATCTTGCTTCAGAAGAGGGCATCTGCGAGACCCCTTGCTGCTCCCCAAGTTAACCTGCAGCTTTAATGACAGCCCCTTTCTGACCTCCAGCAAGGCAAGGGAATAGAATTCCTCCAAGGAGAAAGCTACAAAGTGATCATCCATTGTCACCCCACTCCATTTGCCGTGCATGTACCAAATAATAGTACCCATCCCAAAGACCTTACTGCCTAAATAGATGGGACAGAGGAAAATTGCTGCTCAATAAGAGATGTGGGGGCTACAGAGGAATGTATCAGTGACAACTGAGAGAAATGGACCTGTTTAACCTGGAGGAAAAAGGGAATCCTGGAGATGGGGGAAATCTACTTGCAGTATTCAATTAGCTAAAGGAAGTTAAGGAGAAGACAAAGCCAGGCTGCTCTTGGAGGAGGCCAGTGAGAGAACAAGAAACAATGAGCACAGGTTGCAATTAGAGAAATATTCATCGAAGCTAAGGAAAAAAATCTTGTCCGGAAGGATATTTCATCATTGGAACAGGTTTCACAGAAAGATTGCAAAATCCCTATCCTTGGGGATCTTCAAAATTGAACAGGACAGCGTCCTGGACAACACAACCTAAACAACACAACCTGTTGAAAACAGCCTTGGTGTGAGTGGGGGCTAAAGTTGGAGCCTGCCAAGGTCCTGTCTCATTTGAGGTATACCAGGTATACTGAGGTATACTTCCGTGTACCACAGAAGCTACCTGTGCACATGAACCCTGCCACTGGTGCCTCATACAGGATCCCATCTGCTACACTGGATGCTCTTAATACAGACTTTTCTGCCCCTTTGTTCCTTGAGCCTTTCTCTGGTCTGTGCGTCCTGCAAAGCTGAATCCCCACGGTTCGCATCAGGCCCCAACCCAACGTAAAGCCCGATGTAATAACAACATTTCTCGACCATGATTCACAACAATAGCTACCACCCAAGTTCTTGGCTCGTTGTGTAGCCCAATATCTAATGGCATTCATTTCAACCCAAGATTAGCTGCATCTCCACCCCCTCCCACTCCATTTTCAGAGCCTGGCCAGCACTGAGCCCATGCTGCACCCTGTAACCTTAAGCACCCTGGCTGCTGCTTGGAATGAAGAGGGAGCACTTGGAGATGAACTTTTAGCACTGCAAGTTCTAGGGAAGGCTGAAGTCCTGGCTTGTCTGTCACTGATTTATTGATGCTTCCCTAATTGTGGAATGCCAACCATACATGGAGATCTGTAGAAAGAAAGGATTTGGATTGAAGCAGAGAGAGGTCATTGCAGGCAAATCAGATGCAGGCACCAATAAATTGTTTTGTTTTATTTTGTTTTATTTTATTTTCTATGTTGCTGCAATGAATATAATAAATGTGCATCTGCTGAGCTGTTTCTACTGACAGAGTTTTCCCTTGTTTCAGATTTGGCCTTAACTCTTCTTAGTAATCCTGATTTGCAGTGATCTGCCCAGCAAGAGTATGTGTGCATACATATGAGGGAGGGAGAGGCAGTGCTCATTCCCAAAGCAGATATTTTGTTCAACCTCTGCCAGCCATTTTTTGGATGGAAGTATTTTTTTCCTTCATTCTTTTGGATCACAGTGTAAGCATGAATTTGAAAATGATCCATAGAAGTAAGATTTAATGAGCCTGTTGACATAGTAATACACCAAAATGACTGTACAAACAAAAAAAAGGCAAAAAATCACAGAGACTTTCTCTAGACCTTCCTCTCTACAAATGTGAGTTCTTTTTTAATTGAAAGGTAATCTATAGCAAACATTAGAGAACAACACTTGTTCATTTCAGAGACTGTAACAGTTCTTTGTGTACCACTCTAACACACATCTTTTGTGCCTTCTCTTCCCTCTCTTGAGATGAAGCAGAGCTCTGGTTCAGCAGCCGGCATCTGTCACTGATTACAGCAGCTTAAGGTTTTACCTCTGAGGAGCAGAGGGGGAGCACACTGGGGTCCTTGTGAGTAACTGCACACAACTCTGCTCTGGCACTTCACATGCTGTCCTCCCTGCCAGATTTGCTCTTCCAGACCTCCTCAAATCAGCCCTCTCCTCCATTAGCCCTCTTTGTACATCATACCCACAAGATGGATCCTGTTGTTCTGTCCCATCCCAGTACCAGAGCTGAACAGCTCTGACTCAACAGCACACCAGAAAAAATGCAGTTTGCTTTATACTTTGGGTTAATCAGACTAATCCAGTACTTTGAATCTAGCCTGCTGTGGCATGGCCAAATGCAGCATCCATATTAGGCTCTACAGCAGACAGGCTGTCATTGGATTGAGGTTTCTGAGTCACGCTATTGAAGCCACACTCGTGGCAAAGTATTTTATTAATAACTTTTGTTGCAGAACTTTATCCCAACAGTCTAAAAATGGTACTACTCATAATTGCACTTAGATCTTGAGCATGGGGCTATTTTGTCATTTATTTATGTCAAGTGGGTTTGGGTTGCCTTTTTTTTTCTTCCTATTTTAAACTTTCTTCACTGTAAGCTGAAGACTCGCTCCTGCCCTGCTTGAGTTGCTGTAATACAGCTCTGTTTACTGAAGCAGGTTTTTCCCAGATGTGCAGACCTGAGGGTTAGTTCTAGTTCAGGTCTAGGACGAGTTGGCTAACAGAAGCCAGATAAGGTGGAGACAGCAGGTCACAGACACAGCTGACCAGACTAGAGACTCTACAGAACTCAAGACACGTTGGTTTGAGTATGGCTGGTGCTGAGGAGGCTCTAAGAAAGAAACAGCTTCTTGCAACACAGCAGCAGCAGGCTGTGGGTGGCAAAGTCTGTGTAGCACCTTCCTGCACTAAACTTGGACCTAGTCTCTGGAAATCTCTCACATTCTCCTGGCAACGGATTCACTTTCCAAAACAAAATGAACTCAAACAGAACCATTTCCTATGAATGAAGTTGGGATGGAACATAAAACCCAGGCAGGGAAATAAAGATGTGTGACATATTTGAAGCAGCAGAGAGAATGATTTCATCCAGCATCCAGCTGACTGGTAAAGAGAGTCAGCTGCCCCGAGGAGAAAGTCATTAACACACAAACACATTTTATGCTGGCCAAGGTGAGAAAGGAAGGGCTGTAGGTACTGAGGTGACAGCTACTTTAGGATCAAAGGATAAGGCTGAGAGGAAACTGTAAAACTAACTTCAGATCTGTGTGGGGGAGGCTGTGTGAACAGAGGGGGAAACTTAATTAAATGTGGCAAACAATGACTATATTTTCTGGGAAAGGAGCAGCAATGATTTCACTTCCAAGATACTACACCTGAGCAAACATTACCCAAAGCTGGCTTCAACTAGGACTTCACTGCCAGTATGGTAATGCAGATCTAACCTTGACTTTGAAGGGTAAGAAAAGCAACTGAGTGAGGAGACTTTAGTTTGCCAGTGGTCCTCAGTATTCCTTCCCTCTCCTGTGGAGTAGCTGGAATGGATAATTGCTGGGCATGGCAGGAGATGTGTCTGTCTTATTCATGCCAATAATTTCTGACAAGGCCTAAATAAAGAGAAAGAAGATGGCACCAGTGCTGAGGTGTGTGGCTCAAAACTTCTGCCAGGTGAAATTCTGTAGCTAACACAGCGCAGGGAGAAAACAGGAGCATCAACAGCAGAGGGTGGCCTACAGGTCACCAGGTGTGGGCAGGTGTGAAATCCTAGCAGATTTCAGGGGACTTTTTGCACCCAGCTAGGTGCTGAGCTAGGAAGGCAGGAAGAGAGGTTGTGCCCAAGCAAGCTCTATACCAGTGCAGAGCAAGGAATAGAAGTACAAGAAAAGAATAGATTGATTAGAATGCCACTATTGACCTTGAGCATAAAGACGACATTTATACAGGGTGAAATCTAGGCTGATTTACTAAGAATTAATATAAAAGCATAGCAAAAGCCAGGGAAGTTAAAATCAAGAAGCCTTTGGGGGGAAAAAAAAAAAAAGAAAGAAAAAAAAGAAAAAAAAGAAAAAAAAAGAAAAAAAAAAAGAAAGAAAAAAAGAGATGTAGAATTACAGGCTAATTAATTCAATTTCAATTACAGGAAAAATTCTGGAATTGGTAATGAAAAAAGCTATTTGTAAGAAACTGGAATGTAATGGGATGAGTAACAACCAATATTAGCTTCATAGTCTGGTCTTGAAAAACCCATCTAATTTCCTTTTAAAACAAGCAGACAGACCTCACAGGCCAGTAAGGAGAAGCAGATGTCAGTATCTTGACTCAAGTGGGTCCTTTGACACTGTCTTGCATGAAATTCTCATAAAGCAGGAAGGAATGTGTGGTCTATCTACTGCAGAGCAGACACAGCACTGGTGCTCAGGAGGCTGTGAGCAGGACTTCATTTTCCACAGACAGGAACCTGTTGAGCAGAGGTGTACAGGTCTCTGTCTCCAACTGCACTCTGTTGGTGACTTGGACTGTGGACTAGAAGAAAGATGATTGAATTTGCAGATTGCCCAAAGCTGGAAGGATTTGCAGGGACATCAAAGACGGGATGAGAATTTTTTAAAAAAGCAAACAACAGCCTGACAAATTCAAGAAACCATCAGGGGAAAAAATGAAAGGATGTAGTAGGAATCCATGTGAGAGTCCAAACCAAGGAATAACTGACTGCACAAACATGGACATGGAACTACTGGAGCTAAGGTTTAGGGTTAGGGTTTAATGCAGATTAAAACCTGAAATGTTTGTCATCAGTGCCATACTCTTGGAAAAAGAAAAGGAAAAAAAAGAAAAAAAAAGTGGGCTAAATAAATACAATCCAGACAAAACCAAGAAGAATCATCAGAGTCTAGAGAATATGATCTGGGAGGAAAATCTGAAAGCCTTGGTAAAGCTTAGCCTTAAGAAGAACTATGATAAACACAGTAAGCTTTATAAGTTCATGAAAGATTGCAACAAGGGGAGAAAGACACCAATCACTTCTACCTAACCAAAACAGAGAAATAATAACTTAAATTGCAGCAAGAAAGATTCAAACTTGATGTCAGAAAAAAGTTAGGGCAAATAGATGGAGGCAATGCATAAAGTGTCCAGACATGAAGCCTCCCTAAGGGGAGAGCTTCAAGAATATTGGGTAGCTGTCAGGAATGACAGAAATATCCCGCCTTGAGGGTTTGGAGAGGGACCAGAGATTTGGGTTTAGGCTGCATCTCTTCTGGGGGAGCTGAGGGGGAGGAGTGGGAAGAGCCCACTGTACGTGGAAGCCCTTGTTAGGTGTATTCACTAGGACAGGAAGGGGGGAATACTAGGATGTTTCTCCTTCCTCCTTCTTCAGTCTGCCCCCCAAAACCTCCTTTTCCCTCTGCACAGGACCTTTTTCCACTTACTCCCCTTGCAGTCCCTCATCTGCAGCAGGTGTCACTGAGATTTCTGCACTTCTCCACCTGCTGCTGAATGCCTGAGGATCATGAGGCATCCAGCCAACCTTGTCTGGGAAAGGTGAAGGATTCAAGGCTAGATGGGAGAGCACTGAAAGCCCTGGAGTTAGGGGCTGCTGCTCCCAGTGCCACTGGAGAGACGAGGTGAGGAAGCAGCTACTGCTGCCGTAGAAAGAAGCTGCCTGCAGCCAGCACTGTCCATGGTGACGGGAAGGAGGGAGAGGCCTGCAGGAGGTGAGACATCAGTGATTCTCTTTCATGGTCCGTGTTGCCACCAGCACCTGTCTCCTCTGGACTAAACAAAGAGAATGATGCAGGTCTGGCACCCCAGCACTGCCTGTGCTGCCTGTGCCTTAGGACATGTTACACATCCCAGCATGAGGGGCTGTCCCCCAGTGGCCAGGACAGCAGACGACAAAGCCAACCTGCACCTCTAGCCTGATCTCAGCAAGATTCCTACCCTGGCTACAGGGCAGCAGGGCCAACAGAGGATGATGCTTTTGGACCTTTGAATTGTGTTTCTGTCATTTGGGATCAGAATTTAATTGTTCCCCATTGACATGATGGTAGAGGCTCAGCTTTTCAGCTGGTAAGTAAATGCCAGCTGAATCACTTGGTACTGCATGTATATACTATACACTAGGACCAACAGCACACTCTTAAAAACTCCAACAGTGAATGAAAAGCTAGTCCCTTAAATATTCAGCTTTAATAATGACTCTGATAATCAGTAGAAAACTTGGAATAAGATTTTCAGCTCATGTAAACTGGCTGATTTAGATTTTGTGGAATGCAACAGTGCCAGCACATCAACAAAGCAACCTGGCCCTATGAGCTCACAAAGTCCAATCTAAACTATTTACTTTCAAAGAAAAATTTGTTGTAAGTGTTTTCCTGGCCTTCTGAGTGTTCATAGATTATTTGTTCAATGTCAGTTTCATGTGCATTGTTAATTATTGTTAATAATCATTTTGCATTGCACTAGAATTCATCAGAAATGCACTTGTTAGTACATTAGCCTTCTCTTTCTTTGTGTATTTTTACTGGCAAAACCTATCTCTGAGTAATTATTTTCATTCACCTTAACATTGGTGATATACACAGAAGGACCAGGAGCTGCCCTAAAAGCTGCTGTGTGCAGCACACTATATTCCTATGGGTCAAGTCCTTTCCTAATGTCAATCAACATTAAAAACAGAGGGAGGCACAATGTTATCACAGATGTAGGAGCCTCATCAAATATTCTTTGTCCCACATTCCTGCCTTCCAGGCCATGCCCAGAGCACATGGCATAGCCCCTGCTGCTTCACCCTTGGCACCAGCGTTGCACATTTTACTACCACGTGGTTTGTGAGCCTCGACTCCTGTTGAGTCCCCATCGCCTCGGCGAGGATGCTCTCCCTGTGTGCCAGGGCAAACAAGCACCTTCAGCCAAACCCCAGTGCAGCCAGGGAGAAGTGACAAATGCTTTCTTGGTGGCAGAAGCAGCCCCATTGTCAGAAATCAGAAGAATAATTTCCTGGTTACAGTAGCCTTCAGATACATTGATCCAACTTCAACCCCCAAATAAAACAATGGGAGTGATATATTGGCTATTCTGTTTCGGTGACTGAGCACTCGAGAGAAGGAATGCAGCTCCCAGAGGCGCGACACAAGGACTTGAAGAGGTTGGCTGTATTTTCTTCCACTTAAAACTGGGAGAGGTGAATAGCTGGTGAAAGTGTGGAGGAGATTGATGGCTTTGGAAACTGCATGGCCCTCTTGCTATGTGGGACAGCTTTGGTACAGAGAGTCAGCTTCAAGCCTGACCTTGCCCTCCCTGACCTGTCAGTAACCTCAATCCTGACCTTGGAAGGACCATCCTTCTCCCTGGGGAAGAACATTTTTGGGGAATAGCGGGAAAATGTGAGTGGTGATCAGGTCAAGATTATTTTCTTTTCCAGGAGAAGACAGGCTGTGAGGCATGCAGAAGCTTGATGTCCTTCTCATGCTTTGGTATTCAGGGTGCAGGAACCTTGTGGTGCTCTCACAACATTAGTTCCAAACCTGGTCTATCTCGTTACACCTCTGCATGGAGTGCCTTCCTGTCTGCTCTGCTGAATCCCCATCCTCATTGCATTTTGGATGCCATCACAGCAGTCAGACCACATCCCTGATGGAATTTATTGAGCCTCTCCTTCTTCAAAAGTCATTGAGATTCAAACCAGGCTCATTCCAGACCCAAATATTTCAGCAGCATGAGCCCCAAACTCATCTCGTAGCTCTCCGCTTCCCCCTGCAAGATCAACCCCTTCCCGTGGAGTTGCCTCCCCGCTGCTTTCCCTTTCTCATAACCAGCCATCCTTCACCGTGCTGTGTCTATAAAACACTCAGTACACACGGCAGCCGAGGGGGAGGGACCGAGGGGCTGGTGGAAGCCACTCAGATTTCACATTTATTTAACAGCCGTGGCTGTGCTTGTTTGATTTATCTTCACACATACGTTTGACAGATATGGTCTCATAAAAACTCCACAGAGTAAAAACAGCAGAAAGGCCTGCAGCCATACTGCGTCAGCATTCCGTCTGGCTCCAGCTCCACAGCTAGGCACAGATCAAGCTCACTGCAGCTGGCAGTACCCCTCACTTGGGAAACTTTTGAGTTTTCAATGCCTGAAATGCAGAATGCTTAAGTGTAGCTGGTCCTGAGGTTCCCAGGTGTCTCGACGAAAAGTGAAAAAGGTCATGATTTTCTCTTACCTTGAAAAGTCCTGTTGCATTTCCCATAAATTGCTTTGGTCAAATAAATTGACATTTAAAAAGCTAATCTCATCCTTTCCCCAAATCTTGTGGGATACAGCGGCATTCAGAATATCTTGAGAAAGTTATGATTTTTATAGCACTTCCAAAAACACCTCTCCCAAACTGCAGCAGTTAAGGGATAAGCTTGCTTCACCCTTTCCTTGCAAGGGACTTACAAGCTTGCTCTATCTGTATTATTCCCAATATTCCCTTAAAAAAAAGAGGTCTTATTTAATGAGTCAGATTCATGCTATTGTGGTTCTGACAAATACATTTTCACTGGAGTGGAATTGTAAAATTTGTGCACCAAACAGTTACTATATAGTTTGGGATACAGGCTCCACAAAAGAACAACCCACTTCAACATAAGCATATTTCACAGTGTTTTTTTAAAAGGGGAGCACACCTGAAACTCTCATTCCCAGCATCAAGAGAGGCAAAGTGAAATAGCTGTAAATAAAGTCCCTGGCGTGCTAACGTTGCTCAAAGGTAGGACCCCAGCTGCATTCAGGTGGCGTTTTATTACGCGTATAAATAACAGCCCCACCACGTCTGGGAGCTGGCAGCCTGGTCTGGAAGAAGGAACTCAGAGCTGAGAGTGAAAGGCTCTGTGTTCCAACCTGCTGCCGTGGTGGCCACTCCACTTCTTTATACATTACCCACACATATGAAATAAAGTTCTTAACGCTTGTCATGCAGAGATAAGACAGATCTTGCTCTGTTAACAAAAGCACATGTGAAGGCCCCCGTATCAGGCCCACAATTATCTTGGCAGATAAAAACCACTGGATAAGATTAGTGGGAGAATTGTGACTGCTTCTCTGTGGGCAGACATTTGTGGTTCCCTCTCTCATTAGGGATGATTTTTCTCTGCTATAGAAATGTCACCTTTTCTGGTTTATGTAAACAAATAAGGAGTATCCAATAAAGGTTTGGAAACCTTGTGTTTTCCTGACTACGGATAACCTGTTTTGGTTTATGGTTATCTCCTGTATTGCTGATCTCCTAGCTCTGATCCTGTTGGTGCCATATTCACCCAGTTTTCATGGTCACACTGAGCAGGGTCACCCCCCCCCCACACTCCATACATGCTGTTCAGTGCCTGGTAGAGAGTTATTTTTCAAAGGAGAGGACTTACAGGCAGTGGTTCCCTCTTTCCTTTGGGACAATTTTTCCCAGCTATGGAAATGTTGTATTTTCTGTTTTAAGCAAAGAACTAAGGAATTGCAGACACGCTGTCTTCAGGACACACTTACCAGCTCTCCTGTTTTGCAACAGCCCTAGTCAAGGACCAGATACTGCTCATCGTGGCCTGACATTCTCTCTCCCTTACTCTGTTGCTGGCAGATGAAAAACACCATTCACCTTCATTAGTAACTTCAGGGGACCCAGCCCCAAGGCCAACTTCAGACTTCTTTCTGGAGTCTGAACCATTTCAAGCCAGATCACTTGTGAGAGAACAATGTGTTAAATATAGTGCCTGTTGTTGTACACATTGTTACACAGAGGTGCCACACACCATGGGCAGTGTCTGGGCTTGGACACTCAAACCTTATCACAGAACCATAAAATAGTTAAGGTTAGAAAAGACCTCTAAGATCATGGAGTCCAACCATTAACCCAGCACCATCATGTTCCCCACTAAACCATAACCCCAAGTGCTGCATCCACAGGGTTTTTGAACACTTCAGGGATAATGACTCTGCCCCTTCCCAGGGCAGCCCATTCCAGAGCTAGACAACCCTTTCAGTGAAGAAATTTTTCCTCACACAGTCTAAACTTCTCCTGGTGATTTCCTCTTACTTGTTACCTGGGAGAGCAGACTGACCCCCCACCAGGCTAGGACCTCCTTTCTGGTAGAGAAAGGTCTTCTCTGAGCCTCCTTTTCTCCAGGCTAAATACCCCCAGGTCACTCAGCTCAGCCTCATAAGAACTGTACTCCAGGCCCCCGTGACAAACCAAAAGCCAAGGCCCATGGTCTGACATGATTCCTTTCAGAAACAGGCCAGCCTTGGCCAGAGGCAGGGCAAGACAAACTGCCTCAGAAGGCTGCAGGCAACATGGATAGGCAGGTCCCTGGAGCACACGAAATGAAATACCCACATATGAGACTTGGCTGTCTCAAGGAGGGGGACCATATCTCCTGCATATAAATGTAGAAAACCCTCACACTGATGGCATAGCCACCAATACGCAGCATTGCTATCCCTTCTTTTTTATCATGTGTAGCTACAGAGCCACAAGGAAGGTACTGACAAGCAGTCAAGGAATTCAGCTGCTGGTTTGCTATGCAGGACTTGGGAGCTGGAGGGCGAAAGTGATGCATGGAAATTAAGTTAATTTTAAACCGCAGGCAAGAGAAGAGACTTGCTAGCAGTTACTTAAGAGAAGCTGCTGACTGTTTAAATACCATTAAGAAGATTAATGTCAGCCCGCAGAACCACTGAAAAATTAGGGCTGAAAGGGACCTTGAAAGGTCAGACCAGTCCCTTCCACTAACCCAAGCAGGATCACCTAAACCTTGGACATCCCTGACAGATGTTGCTTAACTTGATCTTAAAGCTCCCCACTCCCTAGGCAGTCTATTCTTTATTATCCCTGTCATTAGAAAGTTTTTCCTAACATCTAAATTGAGCCTTTCCTGCTGTGACTTAAGCCTTCTTTTTTCTTTTTTTTTTTTTTTTTTCTCTCCTCTCCTCCATCATAGACAAGGAGCAATGGTTATGCCTTTTTGTGTGCTTAAAGACTTCAGTTCTCTCCTCCTTTGGGTTAGAGAACTTCAGTTCTTTCAGGCTTCCCTGGTAGGTAATGGTTCCTCCACTTCCGTTTGTTCTCCCTGCTCTCTGCTGGGCTGGATCCAATTACGCCACATCTCCCCTTATTTTCCATCACCTCAACACCATGACATAGCTGACTTGCATTCAGCTTTTGATCCTTCTCCTGAAGAATTGCTACTTAACCCATCACTCCCTCCTCTGTACTCTGAGAGTTCATATTGTTGCTCAAGTGTGCAATCTCCCACTTCTCCTTATTCAACTGCCTCCTGTTTCTTCCAGACCATTTCCCCAATTTGCCCACACAGTTTTAAACGCTAATCCTGCCCAACACTACGTGTAAACTGAAAGTCCTTATGTTTAGCCTTTATAACAAAACATAACAAAAAATATTAAGCCTAACTGAATCAGATGTAGAGGGAAACCCCACTCAAAACCAGCTTTAACGTGGACAAGAAGGTGCTGGCAGCAGTGCCCTGGGTGAGGTTATTTGAGCAGGTTTGTACCAAGTGACCTCAGCCACTCCTCATAAGACGCTTCACCATCCTCCTTTGGAAGGGTTCAAGGCCAGACTGGATAGGGCTTGGAGCAGCCTGATCTAGTGGAAGGTGTCCCTGTCTGTGGCAGAGGTTTGGAACGAGATGTTCTTTAAGGTCCTTTCCAACCCAAGCCATTCCGTGATTCTACTGGAGCATGTTTCCCCATCTGGTTTCAAACAGCAAACCACTCTGACAGCCACACGATGTTACTGCAGTCAGGTCTCTCCCGCCTCTCCCCTCCACCTAAACCCTCCTTTTTGTGTTGCTGAGTCTCTGTCCCAGCTCTCTCAGACCCCCACGCCCCCACCTTCCCCCTCACCCTCGGCCTCCCCACTGCTGCCACCCGGGCCCTGTGTGCCAGTGGACCTTCCCTGGCTTGGGGAAGTGCCACGGGAAGGACAAACGTAAATAAAAATAAATGAGGACGGTAACATCTGCGTGGTTTTTGAGGTAAATCTGTGGATTTTGAGGTAAATCGCTCTTGTTTTTGAGACAGCCCTGTTTGCCGCCCCGGCTCTGGGCGGCGCGGCCCGCGGCTGCCCCCTGGCGGACAGGAGGTGTCCGGGCTGGGGCGGGATGAAGAAGATGGCACTCGGGCACAGCGGACGGAGGTTTCACTGCCGCTGTCCCGTGGCCACTGTCGTTGAGAGGAATGATGGGAACAGGGGTTATCCCATCAGCATGCTCGATCAGGGATAGACAGGGGCTGCCTATTAGCGCAAACTCCCCTCCCACCTTTTTTGCCTGTCTGTTCTGCAAGTGAGGGCATTTCATTACCCCTGACATGGTCAGAAGGTAGGGAAAGATAAAGGCAGTGAATCAAGTCCATGTGAGCCCACAACAGATGCACAAGAGACGGAGCCAAGAACTACCTTTGTTCCACAGGTGAACTCAAGTCTACTTCAATGCCATATGGACTCCTTCTCTCCCTGCTGCTGCACCCAGGCTCTGAGCAGCATTTTGGCCTCACACAGCGGACGAAGCAGGCTGATCTCAGCTCACTTCTGGCTCTCTCTAAAATACCTCACTCAGCAAGAGTCCCCGAGCACCTCATGCCCCTGGCCCCACACTGTGCCCATCCTGCCAGCAAGCACAGCTGTGGCTTGGCTGCCATTCCCTGCAGCCTGCAAGGAGCCCACCTGCCTGATAAGGATGTGCCTCCCAGCAGCACCAGCAACTGGCACATACAGGAAGGGACCTGGGCATGGAGGCTGCACCCCTCCTAATTGACTGAAGGATGAGGAACACTTGAACTTGCTCCAAAAGGAAGCTCAAGCTCCAGCTTCCCCACATTCATTTACTTGCAGAGCTTGCCCAAACCTGCAAGTAGGCATCAGCTTGCAGACAGGCAGCTGGGAGGAAGCAGAGTCAGGCCAGTGCAAGTCAGCTGGAGGTACTGACCCTTCTGGCAGTTTGGATGCAGACCTTGGGCCTGGCTTAAACATGTCTTTCTTCCCTTCTCCTCTATCTAGAGCTGGCCCTTCCCAGCCATTATTTTCTTCAGCATGACTCATTCCAGCTACAAGTCCATTCAATACTGTCTATCCAGGCCCTGCAAAACTCACCAAGGCAAACTCCATCAGGCCTCACATCCCTTCCATACAGGCAATTCCTGGGGATAAATAAAGATATTATCCATTATCTCTTTTTGTTTTGTTTTAAACACACCAAAAATCTATGGAACATTGCAATAGTTCAGTTTATTCCAGGGCAAAGCCTTAAGCTCAAGACAATGAGCAAGAATATCTAAAGAAAACTCTCTGCCACTCTTCAGATGATGACAGCATTGAGAGATACTTTTATGAGATGCACAGAGAGCTCTGGTGCCAAAGCATGACAGTGCACAGAAAAAAAAAAATCAAAACAAACTTCCTAAATCAAATCTGCTTCCTAATGCAAGCAAACAGAGGGGCTATCACTGCCTTTTTACATGCATCAAAGCCGTGAGCTTTAAGTGCTATGAGTAGTCAGGGAGGAATGTTTGCAAAATGCAGAGTGATGTGATCACATAACTGAGAGCTCCACTTTCCAAGCCTCTCACGGGGGTTTTTGGTTAAAAGTTTCCCTGTGCTCAGTACACTGGATGAATTCTATTCAGCAATGAATGCAAAAAGTGCCATGGAACAATGACAGCTGCAGGTGCAAAGAAAGAAATGCTAGAGGCGTGATAGTGCTTCAACATTTATTTTCCCCAAGACACATAAAAAGAATTAAAACAGTTCTAAAACCCACAAAGCTTTAGAATGCTTCACAATACAGAAAAGCTAACTGTGCCTCCTGCTTAGACTAACCAGCAGGGAGGTCTTTCATTCAGGCCTTTATGTCAGTAGGTGCATAAAGCTGTTTCATTTATTTCAGGTACATAACAAGTGACAGGAGAAATATATGGTATTATATGGTATATAAGAATCATTCCAGTTTGGTTCAAGCCCAGGAAATTCTCCTGAGAGGGATGCTGTGCTGTTGACTGGAAGCCACATTCAACAGGTATTGCTCACACCATGTACAGATGTCTGCAGTCATCCAGTCTGCCATGGTCCCTGTGTAACAGCACAGGGGCTGTGCCAGGCCACGGGGCTCCAAAATAACAGGTACACTGGAAGGGCAGGGAGAAAAACAAAAGCAAGAAAGCTGACACAGATTTCTGTTAGAGGGTATGGTGCTCTTCCACCCTTCTCCCAGGCTGCTAAGTGATTTAGCCAAATGCACAGGTTCAGAAGTGCCATCAGTACTACTTAGGAAGGCTAAAAAGCACCAGAGCAGCTTCATTTACTAACACCTTCTCTGTACTGACAGTATATCAGCCAAATGGATATCTGTGTCTGGTCCAAGGTTAGGGCTGCATCCTCATGCAGTAGGATTTTGTTTTTTGCCATCCTGCAGCATAACAGTAATGCAGTCTTTCAGGCCTCTTCTGCAGCACTTGCATTACAACAAAGACCAAACCAATGCCTGCCCCATGCAATTAACTTCAGTAATGAACACTACTCCTGACTTTTGGCAACTGAAGTACCAGCCTTAGAACCAGAAACTACTGTGTCTTTATTCTGGCTACATTAAAGAATGGTTTCACAGGAAGAAACAGAAGGTACAAGTTTGCCCAGTAGAAAATTTAACTGCTTTGGAAAGAAAAGAACATAAAGAAGAGAATCTATGTTTTCAGTCCTGTATATTTCACTTATATGCATGTTGTCTGTCTTTTTCACCCAAAATCATCAAAAGCTCTTTTTGGAACAATTCATTTTTAGGGGACAAAAAGAAAAGGGTCTGTATGTGCGTGGAGGGACCGAGAAACCATTTGTGGCATCACTGTTCAGTCATTTACACCTGAGCCACAATCAGGATATTTCATGTCTAGGTAGAAAGGGGCTACTCCTGGGTTGTAGTGACAGACCTCCAGCTGTGGGGGATAGAGTGTGATGGGGTCTGGAAGTTCTCATACTATGAAGCTATTGCAAGGAACCTTCTATGCCTGGGCTAATATGGACACTTCTAAATCCATGCCACAAAGCTGATAGTTAAAACAGAAAATGCATTACACGTCCTCCATTTGGGTCATCTAAACCCACAATACTTCCAGAGATCTGTGGACTAGTCAGACCAGTGGCTAAAACCAGTCATTCAACAGAACATTCAGCTGACCAGCCCAATACTATGTACTGCTGTCTGCATGTTTGTAGCTTTGCATAAGTAACAGGTGACATCTTTCAAGGGGAAAATGGAACAACCTTGTCCCAGCTTACCCAAAATACTGCCAGTGCTCTATTTTATGTAGCAACTCTGAGATCTTCTGCTCTTGAGTTGCTGAATCCTCCTCCCTGGAGAGTCTCAAAAATTTTAGGAATTGAAGTGGGAGATGTACACATGTTCTGAAGGGCATGGACATCTAGAATCACAACACAAGTCACCTGAGTTCTCAGGGAAACACATCCTCCTTCTTAGCAGGACAATCTGCTTGCCATGCAATTGATTTATTGGTGCACTTAAAAGGTAGACATTAATGCAGTGAACTTTCTGACCCTTGTATATAAATAGAGCCCAGTGTAATCCCAACCACTTCACACAGGATGAAAGAAAGAAGAGCCAGAGTTGTTTTAGCTGAGTATGACAAGAGGTATCTGTGTCACCCTGGCTACTTTTACACCTCATACTATTCTGTCTTCTACTTTCTTGGAAACAAGCTAGAGGGTAGATTTGAGGTATAAGTGGGATGAAGGAAAGCTTTTTATGACTAGATGAGGAGGAAGGAGGAGGGAAAGCAGACAATGTAAATATGCTGCTGTAAAGACTAGACTTGCCTTAATGCAGCAGTCACAGCAGACAACCCTGAAAGAAAAAAGTCTCCAGCATTATCATTTGAGTGAAGCTCAGGAGATACCAATACTGCAGCTACAGAGGACATTCCCAAGTAAGTCTGAATTCACGATTGTGGTAGAATCACTTGATGGCAAAGTGAGCAAGCTGAGAACTCCACTATTCAGTTTGCCAGCCTTCCTATTTCTGGTAGTTTAAATCATCTGAAATGTGTCAACATCCATAGCTTCAAGGCTTTATCTGCAAATGCTCATTACATTTCACCCAGCACTACCACGAGACAGTTGCTCAATTTCCAGTGGTTGTTTACTTGCTGCTTATAATCAATTCAGTGCTTCACAACTGCTTCAAACAGATTTAAGTGAGCCTTAATGAGCCTTAAGTTCCTCTCTCACTCTCCCATGAACAGAAAGCCTCTGACAAATAAGTGGATACAAGTAGGCTCCTTTCCCAGTCACAAGCTCTGGAGTTCTCTTTTTCAGTCCTCAACAGAAGATTCTGGTGTAGACCCTCTCCCAGAACCTGTTCAAGCCCTTGGCTGAAGTCAGAGCAAACCTTTAGAGCAAAACGCAAAGGGTGATCTCAGAGAAGCTAATTTAATACTGGCACAGGAAATTTGGCTATTGTTGACTTAATTTTAAGAGCTAAAACTGAGATACTACTTCAGAGACAAGATTTTCTACATCTTCCCCAGCTGCAGACACTCCAGCC
Organism: Hylia prasina; assembly: GCA_013397195.1. Lineage (NCBI taxonomy): Eukaryota > Metazoa > Chordata > Aves > Passeriformes > Sylviidae > Hylia > Hylia prasina. Next base: position 41,219 of record VYXD01004746.1, on the reverse strand, counting down.
TGGCTTGTGCAGTAAGGCAAAGCTGAAGGGCTCAGCAACCTGTTTCTGTCCAGTACTACAACCAATGAATACTGAGAATTCTCAGCACTGTTCTTTCACTCTTTTCTCCCTCCTTATTCAGTCCTTTTGTACCAGCTCACCTGCTGCAGAGGTAACAGTTGTAAGGCCACTTAAGAAACATCTGCTTACGGCAGCTGAAACAGATCTGTGGAAAGGAAAGTTATTTGTGAATGCAAATGGGAAACATCTTTGTACCAACAGTATCCACTGCCTGCCAAAGAGCAAGCACGTAAACAAACCTTCTAAAGGCTTTAGATTTATATACAATAACAGAGATCCAATAAAGGATAGCAAAGACATAGGAATTAAAAGCTAAAAAGGCAAAAAAATTCTTACTTGTAGACCAGTGTTTTTATAATGCAGAGGTTTGGAGCAGCTGCCAGACAACAGGAGTTTAAAAAAAAGCTCTTGAGCAAACAATAGCTGTATTGTGCAAGAGTGTAACAGTAGCTAGTTAAGAGAGAGGGAAGAAGAGAGACATTCTTTGAGGTAGACTGCAGCAATCCCAAAGAGATTAAATCAGGGCAAATTTGAATTCAATCCTGAAGCAAAAAATGAGTCATAAGGAAGCTGATGAGTCGCTTGAACTTTATAAAAAAAGAGCACATTCATACACAGCTGGCAGTCAGAAGTGATATTATCTTGAGAAGTACTTGAGAAAGCTAAAAAAACAGCAGTGGGTAAGAAAGCCATTTTAGAATACTCATAGAGCAGGCAAGTTAAAGCAGGGTCCGTAAGGCAAGAAAAAAACAAGGATTCAGTCTCAGGAGCATCAGATAGCTTGTGGAAGTGGAAGTAGCATGGCTCTGCTAGTAGAACCTTTGACTCTGTCCACCCTGCTAAATAAATGAGGGCAAAAAAATGACCCAGAAGCCAAGAAGCACAGACTTCCTCACATCTGTGCTGCAAAGGGCCTGTACTCCGGACATCTGCTCTGGAGGGGTGGTTGCCACATCTCAGGGATAAGCCAGAAATCAAGAAACATGAAAAACCAACAGCCCTGAGCTATACAGCTCCTTCCCCACCCCCCTCATCTCCCCCACCTTCATGTCCACTTGGCAAGGTGGTTTGAGTCAGCACAATTCGGGTGTGGGAGCCTGAGCCAAGAGCCTTTGTTTCACTGTTTAGCAGTACCAAATCCCAACTATTTGCTTTGGGATTTCAGAGCTGACCAATGGTCATGGCAGTCAACTCCCTTTGCATGGAAATCAGACAAGAAGCAACAAGCAAAGGCTGGGCTACTTTCTAGGCAATTTCCACAGCTTAAGATAGAGTAGAAGCCATGACAGCACAAATACTAAAAAATTTTTCCAGCCTAGGGCCAAACTCAGATCAGCTATTAGGATAAGTTGAGGCAGAGGGTGCCTCTGCAGTTCAGCACTGAGGGCCATGAAACCAGCCAGCTTTTGAAAAGGCAAGGGCAGCACAAAGTGAAGGAGGAGAAACATACCTTTGCTCTTAGAAAGACACCATCACTACCTCCTTGGAAGAGGCCTTGCCCTTCCAACACCATCATTGCATATCTGGTTCCAATCAGCTCAGCAATGGTTGGGCACTTCATAGGAAAGGGACAGTCCTATTGAAAGACAGAAGTTAAACGTCAGATAAAGTTGAAGAAAGCAGCTATTTGGGGAGGTCATCTCAGAACTGGGTCCCAAAGTATCGGGAGCATTTTTCTCCAAAACCCCATTTTGCTTGTGATGGGGAGTATCAGGTGACACTTTGACAATACTAGCAGAGAAACTACTACAGGCAGGTGAGTGGTTGTTACAGTTTTCAAGCACATTCCTTTGCGACATTTTACCCTTTGGAACAGGCACCACCCTGGCCTCTCCTGGATACAAAATTCCTTTCCACAGCACAACACTCTCTTGCCCTTCTCTCCCCCAAGACCTGCTGGCCCCATACAAATGGAAGCTGTGGTCTCATGGTCAGCCAGGAGAGACAGCTGTGTTTTAATCCCCTGCACACCTGCATCCCCCACCACACTGCTGAACAAAGAGGTGTCAGAGAGGGCAGTTAGAGACTTGCCAAGGTGGGGCAAGGAGGGATGCAGAAGGAAACAAAGAGACAAGGGCACAACACATCTTGTCAGGGCAGAACAGGGTGAAGACATAATTCAGAAGGTTGCATAGAAGCACACAGACCCCAGTATTTCTCCCACAACCATCATTCAAAGCCTGACAACTTCAGCTCTACATGTTATACATTTGAAAGTCACTGATGTGCTATCCACATTTTGTTAACAACTTATTGCCCTTTACTGCAGCTTAAAAGATACTTGTGAGCATATCAGAATCTAGAGAGAAGGAAGGAACAAGAAGAAAGCAGGATAGTCTCACTCTCAATTACAGTCTGAGGAAGCCTTGATGGACACTTTCAAGTACTATCATGGTATTTTTCTGTTCTTGTATAAGAAACAACTTTATTTCATAACATTCAAAGGGGGAAGCCACCACAAGAACACAACAGCATCCAGTCTTCTGTTTAGATGTCTCCAAGGAGAGAACAATATACCAGCTTCAGCTGGGTATACCATACATCCCAAGACAAAAACCACAGAGCATGCTTATTGCTTTCATCAGGATCAAGGTGCAAGTCATTACCAGATGTATCAGACCAGGGTTGCTTGCTGACATGTTGGACTTACAAGCTCCTTGCTTTGCAGGCCTCTCTCTAAAGATTTGGACCTTTTTCTGTGAGGGGGCATCTGCTGTTGGCCAGTGCTCAGGAAATACTTAGGCTTAATGTCTCCTGGTGTGGGTGCACTCATGGGAGCAGACATGCAATTTGCAGCGAGACCTGGATAGGGAGAGAGAGTTTCAGGGTGCAGAACACCCACTGTCAGTTTATAAGTATTCACCCTGGAAGCTGGACACTCAACAGCACTACACTGCCTTCTGAAGGTAGCAAGGCTTACAGCTCTGCCCCTCCAACCCATCTGCTCAGATCACAAAAAAAGCAGAGGTTACAGTAATTATGCTTGTCAGTAAGCACTGATGAGGCTTCATTAGCACCACTTAATAAAATGAAGTGCTGCACTTTCTACTTAAATATTCAAACCACTCATTTCGCTTTTACTGCAAATTTCAGTCAGGCCTTTGGGAACATGCAATCATTGTTTTGAAGCTGCAGGAGCTACACAAGCTTCAGTCAACTGCACAGAAATTATTTTCTACAGGCATCTCCCCAGACTCTTTATTTAGTACTGGAACTTCTCCTGCAAAATACCTTCAGGTGATTAATTAAAGAAGTGTACATTGAGCCCAACCCAAGGGTTTGGGAGCCCATCAGTTCACTGGCTGTACTTTGTCACCTGGTTTAGATGTGCAGCCACAAGTGCACTGACCTGTGCTGATGCAGGATACTCCTGATGGCCTGGTGGAGGGAAGGCAGGTGCTGGCATGCAGCATGGGAGTGGTTTCCTGTAGACAAGAGGACAGGATGTTCATAATCTGCATGTAAGAGACACCAAGGCCACTTCGTCAGAAATATCACTGCCTAACAAAACCCAGGATACCCACAACTTGTCAGAAACGTTCAAGGCTCAGCCAGAAGTGGAGCAGAGAGAAAAAAACAATGAGTATATTCAAAAACTTTCTATTTCTTCTTGGAATATAAAGTTAATTCCCCCTGCACTCCACAGCTAGGAAATTCCAGCCAAGTTAGTGAAGTTTTCAATTCACCTTTCTCTCTCTTGGCCAACTCCAGTAGTGGATACTAGTACTAAAGTTTCATCTGTTCAGGAACCAACTTTGCAAAATCCTCCCCACACAACCCATGGAATGCATTGGAACCATTTTCTTGGCTCCAGCTCAAATGTAGCAACACTGGAAAACAGTTCAAGAGACTGTGATTAACCCAATTCATTAACTCAAACCCAATGCTTTATCTCAACAGCATTGTTTCTACCTTGCCTAGAAAAGCAGAAAACAAATTTGATTATATTAGTTTCCATAGGAAAGTCCTTCTAGTTTAGCAGTAATACATCAACCACAGGGTTCTCAAATGCTGAATATTCATACAAGTAGCTCAGACTGGGGCAAATATAGCTAAGATTTTCTGCTTTTATAATTCATATCTGTTTTCCTCAGTTAGGCAACTGCATTTCACGCAGAAACATTTACAGAAAACAGACTTCTGCTTGTATGCCAGAGCATCTGTGCTAAACACAATGTGTTAGGGCTTAAGCTCTGTTCCACAGAATTTCAGAATATGCTCAGACTGAATCCCAGAACCAAGCAGTCAAGCTTTTCATGACAGAGCCAGGAAATAAAGAACCCAAAGACTGTGTGTTGTGGTTTACTGAAGAACAGTGCTCTCAAAATATCCACAGATAGACAAGTGGGAATTCACCCATCAAGTTCCTTCCTCAAAATACATCATTAAGTTTTCCTTCTGTAAGCTCATATAGCACATGAAATCCAAGTATGTCAATACATCCAGCATCAAATGCCTCACTGTGAGGTAAGAGTGGGAATATTCTGGTCCATATTGGCCCCCATGCTATTCTAACTTCTGCAGGATCCAGTTTTAAGACACCAGAGCAGACCTCAGTTCTGTAGAATCACAGAATATCCTGAGTTGGGACCCACAATGATTCCCAAAGTTCAACACCTGCCCCTGCACAGAACCACCCAAAAGTCACACCATGTGTCTGAGAGCATTGTCCAAATGCCTCTTGAGTTCTGTCAGGCTTGGTGCTGTGACCACTTTGCTGAGAAGACAGTTCCAGTGCTCAACCACCGTGCAGGTGAAAAACCTTTTCCTAATAACTAACTTAAACCTCCCCTGACTCAGCTTCAGGCCATTCCCTTGGATGCTGTCACTGGTCAGAGAGGAGATCAGTACCTACAGGCTGCAGTCATGCCACAAGCAGAAGTGTTTGAAGATGAAATGAACTTCTGTAGAGGAAAGGACTTCAGTGAACCCAGTACTACCACATTTGTTCACTTTTGAGATAATATTTCCTGCACCAGGATTTGTTCCTGCCCTTCCAGGCTATGTATATGCTTCCAACTCTAATTACTGAAGTATGCATGTCTCTCCAAAGTCCTTTACCTAAGGCTTACCTGAGCTCCTGCTCTCAGCTGCTGTGTTGTAGTGTTGGCAGTTTTAAACTCAGTACTGGCATCTTGGAGATGTAAGAAATTGTCGCTTGGAGAGTTCAAGGCAGTATTTGATGCCACAAGCATTTCTGCAGGGGAGAGGGAGAACAAAAACCCCCATACTCACAGAGTAAATGAGATAGAGCTGGGACAAGAAAATGACAAATTTGATACCCACACATTGGAATTTGAGATTTACCTAGGCTTTGTCCTGGTAGTTACATAATCTTTTATTCTTAGGTGATGGTCAAAATCCTGTAATCACACTTAGTGGACAGACAAATTTGAACATCCATAAAAAGAAGGGCAAGTTGAAATATCTTTTGAGTCCTAATAAGCCACAAACAGATTTTTTAGAAATAACTACTTTTATGCCATATCACCTCTATCACACAAAATTTGTGTTCCTCCCCAACCCTTACATTACAACTGTTATTGAAAAGATAAATGGGCTTTCATTTCCAAGGCCAACTATTATTTTTAACCAATGCTGACTTTCACTTGCTTGCTTGCTGGGTCACTCTGTAGCAGGTACCTTTGGGCCTGCTCCTCTTTTCCTGTGCTGCTGCTGTTGCCCAAAGCTTTGGTGGTTGTTGTATTTCTGCCATGAGCTGCTCATGCCACCTGGGCTCCTGTGGCATGCACTGTTTCAGCTTCACCTCCAACATCTGCAGGCAAAGCACAGCACCACAAAGAGCCATTGGACAGAGCAAGGAGACCAGTGGTGACAGAACAACTGCATCAGCAATGGCACTGTTTTACAAGTGCTTGTCACCCAAGGGGGCACTGGGCCCTGCACACGAGACAGCCTTCAGCATTATGCATGGTAAAATACTTCANCACAAAAAACCAAACCACAAACACCCACAACCCCCCCACAAAACAAACAAACACCACCACCCCCACCACCCGCCCCCAAAACAAGGAGTTGGGAAGTGTACAATAATGACATTTCCTTATTTGGGGTTTTGGTAGGGAAAGGTTTGTCCCTGGCAAACCAGAGGCAATCAGAAGTACAGCACAGCNATCACAGAATATCCTGAGTTGGGACCCACAATGATTCCCAAAGTTCAACACCTGCCCCTGCACAGAACCACCCAAAAGTCACACCATGTGTCTGAGAGCATTGTCCAAATGCCTCTTGAGTTCTGTCAGGCTTGGTGCTGTGACCACTTTGCTGAGAAGACAGTTCCAGTGCTCAACCACCGTGCAGGTGAAAAACCTTTTCCTAATAACTAACTTAAACCTCCCCTGACTCAGCTTCAGGCCATTCCCTTGGATGCTGTCACTGGTCAGAGAGGAGATCAGTACCTACAGGCTGCAGTCATGCCACAAGCAGAAGTGTTTGAAGATGAAATGAACTTCTGTAGAGGAAAGGACTTCAGTGAACCCAGTACTACCACATTTGTTCACTTTTGAGATAATATTTCCTGCACCAGGATTTGTTCCTGCCCTTCCAGGCTATGTATATGCTTCCAACTCTAATTACTGAAGTATGCATGTCTCTCCAAAGTCCTTTACCTAAGGCTTACCTGAGCTCCTGCTCTCAGCTGCTGTGTTGTAGTGTTGGCAGTTTTAAACTCAGTACTGGCATCTTGGAGATGTAAGAAATTGTCGCTTGGAGAGTTCAAGGCAGTATTTGATGCCACAAGCATTTCTGCAGGGGAGAGGGAGAACAAAAACCCCCATACTCACAGAGTAAATGAGATAGAGCTGGGACAAGAAAATGACAAATTTGATACCCACACATTGGAATTTGAGATTTACCTAGGCTTTGTCCTGGTAGTTACATAATCTTTTATTCTTAGGTGATGGTCAAAATCCTGTAATCACACTTAGTGGACAGACAAATTTGAACATCCATAAAAAGAAGGGCAAGTTGAAATATCTTTTGAGTCCTAATAAGCCACAAACAGATTTTTTAGAAATAACTACTTTTATGCCATATCACCTCTATCACACAAAATTTGTGTTCCTCCCCAACCCTTACATTACAACTGTTATTGAAAAGATAAATGGGCTTTCATTTCCAAGGCCAACTATTATTTTTAACCAATGCTGACTTTCACTTGCTTGCTTGCTGGGTCACTCTGTAGCAGGTACCTTTGGGCCTGCTCCTCTTTTCCTGTGCTGCTGCTGTTGCCCAAAGCTTTGGTGGTTGTTGTATTTCTGCCATGAGCTGCTCATGCCACCTGGGCTCCTGTGGCATGCACTGTTTCAGCTTCACCTCCAACATCTGCAGGCAAAGCACAGCACCACAAAGAGCCATTGGACAGAGCAAGGAGACCAGTGGTGACAGAACAACTGCATCAGCAATGGCACTGTTTTACAAGTGCTTGTCACCCAAGGGGGCACTGGGCCCTGCACACGAGACAGCCTTCAGCATTATGCATGGTAAAATACTTCAGCGACTCTCAAATTTGAAATCAGGAACTCCAGGAGCTCTTTCAAGACCACAAAATGTTGCAAATTAAAGAAGCAGTGGAGGAAGTAGGAAGATCATCTTTCTTCTACAAAGATGTCAACTCTCATTTTTCTAGTACCATGTTTGGCAGGAGAGTCTATTCAAAAAGTATGGTTAATATAACCCCCTCCCAAACACAAACCAGTAGCTAAGGTATTGGCTTTATATTCTTTCAAAATGTCCTGTTACCTCCAGAATTACCTTGGTTTGCTATCACCAGATGCAGACCAGGTCACCTACCGGCTTTACATGAGGCTCGAGAGCAGCTACATCAACTTTGGGGGCCCTGTGCTTTTGCTGGATGGTCACCTGAAAGAGCAGAACTGATGCTTAAGAAATCTCTGCTCCTTGTACACTCTGCCATTCAGTGGCACAGTGAATGATACAAGTCAGGATTTGGGAACAGGGGAGATGGGGAAGGCATTAAAAAACAAAACAAAAAAGGCCCAAACAAACAAACCCCTCAAAACTTAAAAAAAAACACAAAAAACCAAACCACAAACACACACGACCCCCCCACAAAACAAACAAACACCACCACCCCCACCACCCGCCCCCAAAACAAGGAGTTGGGAAGTGTACAATAATGACATTTCCTTATTTGGGGTTTTGGTAGGGAAAGGTTTGTCCCTGGCAAACCAGAGGCAATCAGAAGTACAGCACAGCCCTTAGAGGCTTGTACAAGGAGCACAAAACCTTCTAGCCTCAACACCTCATAAACTGCTCTGGGAACCAGCTAGAAAGATACTGTCTTTCTAAGATATTGTCAGGAGTGATCCCAACAAGCACCATGGTCATATAATATTCATCAGTAAAAGCTGAGCTCCAGGAAGGAGAGCAATTGAACGGGTTAACAAGACTGTAACAAGAACTGTTGCAGCTGTAAGCCCAAGCCAGAGTCCCAGAGACTGGCTTACAGCCCGACATGAACTAGGAACAATAGCAAGATAGAATTGCAGGGTAGATATTCATGTGAAGCATCAAGCCCTGTGCTTGCCGCATAGGGGAGAACTGACAAAAAAGTCAATTGCACATGCATGTCTTTAGCTGCCTTGTTCACTTATTCGTATTTTGAGGCTATGCCATTTACTTTCACTTGTGTGCACAACTTCTGGACACGTGGGAGTGCAGGTAGAATAACACTACAGCTCCCCACACTAGCTGTGCTTTCATTCATTTGCAAATTAGACCACTGTTTGCTAGGGAAGCTTTAAAATAGCTTTGCAGATGGGGAAATCCTAGTTTAAGAGCCTTCACAAAGACCTGAGCAGTAGCACTCTGCTTTCTTTCAGCATTTCTGACTACTACTCTTCAAACATGTTTGTGCTTCTTGTGGACCAAAGAAAAAGTTACCAAAAAGAAAAAAAGGGAAAGAAAGAAAAAAAGAAGAAAACCAAGAGCCAGATCATCCTGCCACCTTGAGTTACAGTTCTGTACTGCACAGTACATTGATGCACAATACATTGCAAGAAATACAAATTAGTTATGATGCAATGCCTCCTTACCAATACTATTAATTTACATATCCAGCAAGATACCATCTCGAAACACATGGCATAGCATTACCTGGAGGCTGGAGGCACAGTCAAGCCAAGCAAGAGCTGTGATTTTATAGAGGTGTATGGTTTAGCTGAAGCTTTTAAACCTGCTACACTCTAGCAGCAGCAACAAAGAGGAAAAAAAGCTGATCTCTAGTGCAGTATGCAAAGTTTTCACTTTTTGTAATACTGCTCTTTATTACAAGAAGAGCTGTGCCTCATCTTCTGCCAAGACATCTTCTGCAAAGCATGCCAATGCCACAAGGCCTTGTGCCAGTATTTTAGATCTGCTCATCATTCCCAGCTCAAGCTGCAGCAAGCAAAAAGCATCACAAGCCTTTAGAGACACCCCAGACGTTTTTCTATATGGTCATCTTCACCAACCAAGTGGTGAAGGTGGAAGCCTCTGCCCCTCTCTGTGAGGGGCTCAACATTTTTTACCCTGACTAAATTCCTGCAGTAGCTGAGTGCACTGCCCAGAGGCCTCTGCCTGAGGCTGAGCAGAGAACCGTCTCCAAAGAGCTTTTGCACTTGCATACAGACCACAGTATCTGGGAAGGCAAAGCAGCAAGTAAAAGATGCCAGGCGCAGCTCAAGGAGCCTGAAAGGACACAAGTGTCCAAGGTGGAAAGCACAAGGAAGCAAGAGTGTGTTCCAGGAAACTGCTGTGTGCAGGGCAGAATAACTGCAGCAGGGAAGCGAGTGGCTGACCCTGGAGGGAGGTTTATTATGCCAATTCCTGAAACCGTGGCTACTCCTGACTTAAAAAGTTACTGGAAATGAAGTACTTGGGTGGACAAACAGGGTGATCTAATGTTGAGCTGTAGCTGAGAAGGAGCCCCAGACACTTCTGGACTTGCAAAAGACATGTCTTTGGACAAGAGGTCTCAATACATACTGCTCAGGAACGAAGTAGAGCCAGTGTTTCCAAAGTTGCCTGTTGACTCCAGTCACTCACCTTCCGCAGGGTGTACCTCTTGTGCCGAATGTCATCCAGAAGTATCTCATAGGGAGAGCGAACACGTTCTTTCAGAGACAGGCGGCGCCGCGGTCGCTCAGCGGCCTTGCGCAGCCTCACACCCGTCTGCAGCTCACAGATGACGTCGGGCCACGGGGACACCTTGGAGAAACCAGCAAGTCAGTAGCTGGCTAGAACTCACAGAGCAGCATCGCCTCCCTCCCTCCCTCCCAAGTGTGTAAGAGGGCACACTTAGCAGCTGAAGTCATTCAGAAACACAGGATTGTGTCCTTAACATGCCTCCTACTCACTTCCACATCAGGGGGCAGTACCGAAGCAGAGAATTGCTTTTCTTTGCAGACATTACTTTACAACAAGGAAACTCCCAGCTGGCTCACCAGCCTTATTCCCAAAATTTGTCATTAACTTTATGGATGCACTTCAGCAAAATACAGCTTTTGCTGCCAGGTAAATAAATAGACCATTTTTTTCCTCTGCAAGTGCTCCAGGTGCCATAGTGTTTTCATATTACTGGATCCTAGGAAACACTGGGAATGAAATCCCAAGTCTTACCATTAAAATCCTACAAGTTTTCAGAAAACCAAGGGTTGAAGTGTCCAGCAACAAAAAAAGGAAGACAAGTAGACAAGGGATCTCGTACTTAACAGCAGCATAGGTTAGCAGTCTCAGCCTAGAGACACAACCTAAAAACCCTGGCATCTGCTCATCCTGCTTCTGTACTAGTATCTGAGGATGTTCAGGCATGCAGTATAACCCAACAAAAGTTAAAGACAGGCAAAAAGTAATCAACTCAATAGCATGTTTAGACAACATTGTAATGGAAGTGTTAAATCAACAGCTTATCTGGATCCCAGTGGCAAATTGAGTAAGAACAAGTCATTGTATTATAAACAGTGAAAGGGAAGCAAAACATTTTAGAAAATTGCCTCAGAACAGAGTATCTGACTTAGGCTTCTCTCTCTTTTCTACTTACAGCACAAAGCATCTTCTCTCTACTTATCCCTTCAGATATCTTGGTGTAACACCAGAAGAGTCTTATGCAAGCTCTGACTGATGGCTGCCTTCAAGAAGACAGATATTTTTGTTGGATTGTTTTAGCCTGGATTTGGTAGCTATGCCTCAACTCTAGAAAACTAGAGCTCTCAAAGAATGATCAAAGAGTTGCCATACCTCCTAGGCTACATTTAATACTGTGTGGGAGAACACACAAAAGTCTCTGGGCCAATTCATCAGTACTAGAGACTTTTGAAATAGCTTATCCCAAGACATTTACACTTTAGAGTTGTATTTCACATGGTGACTGAACTTGACTGTGAGGCATGACCTGAAGAGAGACTTCTGTACTGCAATATTGCCACATTAGTTTGGGGACAAGAATTGCCTTCAGCTGACCATTTCAGAGTGACTTACACACCCAAAAGATTTTTCATATGTTGGTGACATCATTATCACTCGTGCTTTTATTTCCCTACTGACTGGATCACTGCAATTATTCTATTTTTGCCATCCCATGTATTGTCAAAAGCCACCTAAACTTTCCACAACATATGCAGTACAACACAAAATGCCACAATACTCTAAACCCATTACCTTGTGTTCAACAGGTGAGTGCTAAGACAGCTGTGTTTCTAACAGGTCTCATTGCTTAGATTTCAAGGTGAACATCAACTTGGGACATGTGTAGATAAGCTCTGCTGAAACTGTACAACACTGCACGCTGTGGTTTGCATTTCAGAAGATCTGTTTTGTATCAGTTGACATGAAAAAGTGTGGTCCATAGAGCACCTTACCTGCTTAGCACCAGTCAAGACATCAGCTCTAACCTGTGGGATCCCAGAGAAACTGGCATCCTGGCTATTTTAAACTCAAGAGATTGTCAGAGCAATGCAATCAACTTGTGCTTTAGGACTTGGAAACTAGAGGCAGAGGATTCACAACAGACATCCAGCTTTTGGAATCCATGCCTCCTGAAGGAGCAGAGGCCAAATACACTGGCCTTCAGGCCACACGGCAAAGGCCATGTATTTATTCATGTATTCCCCGCAGAAAAGAGCTATAGCAGTTGATGAGTTTGTGGTTTGAGATAGCTTGCCAGTTTATTTTAATAGATCACAAAATTGAGAATATGCCCAAACACACATTTCACAAACATTTTCATATGAATACTTTGAGCACGCTTCAAAGCAAGTGCTATTTAGACAAAGGGAGTGAGTCCACAAGTCTCTCGGGGCTTGCTGGTTGTCTCCACAGACTCCAGACTACAGAGCATTTGTTTATGCTGGGCAGAGCTCCAGCCTGAAGAGCTATTTGTTTCTGGCTGAGCCCTGACTGTGTAGGGTCTTGAAAAAAAGCACAGTAAGTTGCTTTCCCTGCCCCAAACACACAGTCCAACATCTGTGGAAGCACAGTCTTGTACAAATGGAGGCACAAGAAAGGCAGTGCACAGAAGGTAGGAGTGACATCTCTTCACTGTCCTTCACTCCTCTGTTTGAGCTGCTGGAGCTGCACAACCACAAAGAGGGACAGTGCTACTGGCCTTCAGTCCCTGCCAGTCCTGACCAACAGAGATCCCATGTAATAAGCGCGAACTAGTCCACCCCAGGACTACCAACAACAAAACAGTTTTCTGGGAGTTTTCAGTCCAGCTATGGGAATGGAACAGATTGCTTTTGGCAGGTGTCAGTTCCTGCCAAGAGCTAGAATTTGGGACTCATTTGTGGGAAGAAACAGCCTGTGTAACTGCTTGTGGGCATTTGCTCCAAAGACTGCCTCCAACTTCATTTTTAGAAGTGGTTTGTTGGACCACAAAGACAATCTTTGGGTAGAATGGAAGTCCACGGCAACTTGACATATGAAATACTTTAACTTCAAGTTCACTCCCCAGTTTGTTTTGCAAACAAGTCTTTAACTACTCAGGCTCCTGAACAACTTAAGCAGTATAATTTGTGTTCAGGTTCTATTTTTCATAGAAGAATCAATGGAAAGCCTCAGAGAGCCAACGCTGACCAAGAAAACCCAGTCCCCCATAACAAAGAAAATACATCTCTTATACATCTCTTACACCATGGGGTTTCTTCTTCTGAATGGGATTTTCCACCCAATCTTCCACATCCATTTTTCTCAGTCTCTGCGAAAAGCAAGCACATGAGGTCATCATCACTTCACACTCTTCAGTGATTCCCTATCTATCCAGCATAAATTACTAATGTTTATCCAAAAAGCCTAGAAGCTCCAAACACCTAAACTTTCAAATGCTACAATAAATAGAAATGGTCGAGACAGCAGCTATTCATATTGTGAAAACAGAACTTCTTCCAGATGCTCCATTTCTAAAGCAATGAGAAGGTTACTTTAGAACTTGGTGAGTGTGTGAAGGTAGAGGGAATAGCAGCTAATGGGTAACCCTAAACATACCTCTTTGGAGGTCTGGATGATGGTCACAAGCTTCTGAAGTTCCATATATTCAGTAAAGAGACTTCTACAGGTCATTTCATAATGGCTGGTAGCCTCAGAAGGCCTGGACAAGTGCTCCTTACAGGCCTGAAAAATATGCAGCTATTTAAAAAAGATCTTGAAATTAAAAAGAAAACAAACAACCACGGTAGGAGGGAATAAAGCAAGATTCTGTTTCCTCAATCCATGGTTTAAAATTTTTTATTCTCTCACTGCATCTTCACTGCCTCTTTATATTTTTTTCCTGTTGCAGATAGAGAGGAACAAAGAAGGAAAATGTTCAATCTTTTATGTACAATAACGGAAGTAGCTGTGTAATTTGTATATCTTGTTTTCCATAAGGCGTGCTTTGAAACAAGCACCTGAAAGGAGAAGCCTCCAGTTCAAAGAGCAACAACTCACACCAGATAGAGTCACTTGCCCTGTTCTTTTTCCCTGTCCTGATCAGACAGAGGGATGGGAAGTTCCTCATACCTTTAAATTATGGCTGAGAGAAAAATATCTGTTTGAGTTGAGACATTCAAATCCCAGCCTTTGCAGAAGCCAAATACCACGGAAGGGAGTAATTTCAATATCCACAGTATTCTAGGTATTGAACTTGGACACTATGTACAGAAGGACTTTGTAGACACAGCTGTGGGAGACCCATACTCAGTCTTCCTTCTTAATTCTTTTCCATAGGCACTTACAAACATCTTAAATAGTTTTGCCTTTTCCCTCTGATAGGAAAGCCAATGCTCCCTCTCTGTCTTCCAGTAGCCCACCCAGCTTTTTCCCAGAAATGGTCTTGCCTCTTGGTCAACAGAGCTAAACTCCTCTAAAGTTGCTGTATTTACTAAGGGGGAAGAAGGAAACCTTGATAACATCCTGCAGGCTGACTGGTGGTTTCGTTGCCTTGTCATCCAGCTTCAACATAAGGCACAGCAGTTTCTCCAAAGGGTCGCTCAGTTCTCGCTCCACTTGGCTGTCGATTCCCCAGTCCAGGGCTTCATAGAGCACCACTCCCAAGCACTCCAACAGCTGCACACAGAGACCAAGGAAGCAATGCAGCACCAAGCATCGGGGGGAACATCACAGCTCTTACTTTCCAGCCACGTGTGTGCCCTCCTCTGCTCCTGAGGACTGAGCACATCTCTCAGGATGACAAATACCCCCCAGTTAAGCTGGTTTAAAGTTTTTAAATGGCCTTAACTGGCACCCCTAAGATATCTGGTTTTAAGACAACAAGATTGTGGCCTATGCTGCAGTAGACAGCATCTGTGCACATTGTTTCCCAGTCCCATTGTCTTACATGAGTTCAGTCCAAGAATTTTGTTTCCTTTTCCAGGTTCCAGGGGAGTCACTCTCACAGGGCACAGCAAATTCAAGCACCTTGATAATTTCCCTGCCTGAGCAGGCCTTCTACTACAACAGGATTGTATCTGCACACACAATGAAGGTAAAGACACAGGCTTACCTTGTCCTCTGACTGCTGAATGCTGCCAACATCTGAAAAAGAAAAACGAGGGTCAGGGGAGAAAGACAGCTGTACAGGCAATGATAAACAGCTTTTAGAACCCTTTTCAAGAGAGGAGAACAGGAAACATTGTTTTTAATAAGATAACTAACTCCTCTAACTAAAGTCAGTCCCACCTGGGGAAAGTAGGCCTGTATTAGGGGCATCCTACAAAACAACACAGGAGTCATATTATTGTGAGCATTAGCCCAAAGTAACAGCTGGTGCATTTTGTTTGCTAATTGATATCCAACCTCCAGGGAGGCACAGGATCTTCGTCTTTATTCTTTACTACCCACTCTAGTCCCTGAAGAGTTAGCCTAGCACTGACCTCTGCTGCAGCCCAACAAAATACAGAGTTATTACCACTTCCTGGCTACACAGTGACCAAAAAAGGGAAAGTACCAATCATAAATCTGCTGTGAGAGTTACCATAACAAAGGAACCATACACTGGAAGATGAACAGAGCAGTACATATAACAAAGCCTCAGACTATTTATTTCAAATAACATAAGTGGTAGAAGGCTTTCATCACAGCTATTCCCTAGAACCAAATAACTCAATAGAGCACTACTAGAGAAATTAGTAAGTAATACAACTGTATTATTGCTCATCTACAGTCCTCTGAAATGAAGTATAAGCAGGAGAATGGTTTCATAACAACACAGACAGGAGAGGGGAAAAGAAAAACAAAAAAAGCAGGGGAAAAGAAATTTCCTTTACTTTGTCCTCACATATCAGCCTGTTATGGGAACAACCCTTGGCATCCTATGCTCTTACCAGACTTGTGGTAGACCTTGAAGGAAGCAGTACCATCAGCATGGATAAAGATGCTCCCAGGGCCTTTTATGAACACAGAACTGCGTGGTGGGCACAGCCCGTGGGCCATCTGCTCTATTTTTCTGCAACACTGAAAGCAGATAGCCCAGGCTTGTTCCTCACTTACAGGATGTTCAAAACACCTCAGAAGGTCAGCTAGAGAGACTTTTGTGATCCTCTGCTCACACCCTGGAGGCTCCATTTTTCCTTTCACCTCTAACATCCACTTTTAGCCTAGGGAGCTTAAAACTCCCTTTTCCGGGCTGGGCAAGCGCTCACAGCAGCTTTTGATCAGTTCTACCTCCGGGTTTGCTCTTATCTCTCTTCCCTACAGGTGCAACCATTATTGCCAATTTTTGCTCTGTCTTTTTAAAGGGACATGACTTTATCTGTATCTGTACCAGATTTTTTAAAAGAACAGAGTAAGTGTAAAACAAAATGGAATCAAGAGAAGGTAAGACTATATAAAAATTGTGGTCAGTTTAACTCCTTTGTTTCTAACAAATGCATTAATTGCACCAATGTTTGCAAGTAGGAAGAGTACATTCAGCTTCAGGCAGGGAGGGAAAGAGACAGGAAATGTCTTGTACTTGAGGGAGGAGAGCTCAGAGCACTACAAAAATCATTTTGATAGGAAACTATTCCAACAACACTAATAAATTACAGCAATCAACTCCACGGGGCACCTGCAGTGGCCCCCTCCATAGCAAATTCCAACAGCAGGGGCTGTGACCATGGAGCGATGGGGATGGCCAGGTGGGTACCTGGGGCGCGGGCAGCAAGGCCCTTCCTTGCTCAGGACACTGATATCCCAGAATCACAGAGCAGCTGGGTGGGAAAAGACCTCTGAGGTCATTGAGTCCAGCCTGTGACCGAACACCAGTGTCAGCTACACCCTGGCACTGAGTGCCACGTCCGCCCTTCCCTTCAACACCCTCAAGAAGGACGGTGACCCCATCGCCTCCCTGGGCAGTCCATTCCAATGTCTGAGCACCCTTTCTGTGAAGAAATTCTTCATCATGTCCAACCTGAACCTTCCCTGGTGCATCTTAAGACTATATTCCCTAGTCCGGATATGAAAGGCTCCTGGTGTGAAGAGAATCGCAGCTTTTTCAGCACTTTGAGGGTTGTGTGTGACACGGGAGGGCACAGCTGTAGGGCTCAGGGCTGCGGTCACCCCCAGGAACACCCCTGCGCCACCACACGGACCAGCTCAGCTGCTGCTGCGCTGGCTCCCGACGGCCACAGCTCCCGAGCCACACAATGGAGAACTGAGAGGTTTAGAAAGTGTGAATAACACCCATAATTTATTGTTATTTCCCTTCTCGCTTATGGCATTTGGGACCATCACGCACCCCCGCGGGGTGACTTGGTCCGGCCCGCGACTCCCCCCGCCGGTGCGCGCGGGTGGTGCCGCCCGCGCTGGGGCTCGCAGTGCGCAGCGGGAAGATGGCGGCGCCCAGGGCGGCATGGGACGGGCGGGATGCGCCCTGGAACCGGCTGGACGTGCCTTGGCCCGCGAACAGCGCCACGGTGCCGCTGGCGGCCCAGCACCCCGCAGGTCGCGGCGCCGTGCCGAGGGGGGTGGGGGGTGTTGGAAGCCGCTCCCGGGTGTTTGCGGCGGTCGGTCGGTCGGTGGGAGCCGGAGGAGCGGCCGGAGCGGCGGCGGGCGCTGAGGTGGTGCCCGGGTCTCGCCCGCAGTGAGGTGTCTGTCGGTGCTGCGGCGGCGGTGCGACATCGCCGGGAAGCGGCTGTCGGGGCCGGGCCTGGCCGCCGAGGGACGCGTCCTGCGCTCCGTGCTCTACGTGTACCACAGCAGGCTGCTCCGGCACCGGCCCTACCTGGCCCTGCAGCAGGTGAGCACCAACCCCGCCTGGGCGGCAGGGACCCGGCCCTGGGTACTCCCGGCCCCCAGTCACCACTCCCCGAAAAGCCTTTGGAGTAGCACTTGGTGCCCGGAGCGTCGTGCAAAAAAAAGTTTGGGAGCAGCTGCATTTTTGTTCTCTCTGGTAGAGCCCAGTGGGTTTCTTGGCCCTGTGCCACAAGTGCAATTTCCATTTTCCTGCCCTTGTCGCTGATACTCACGCTGAGACCTAAAGAAGGTACAATTCTATACCTTTGAATACATCAATAATACAGAGACATCGTTCACAACTAATTGTAATAATGGGAGAGAGGAATAATAATCTTATCCTACTTATTAAATACTTTCTGTTTTAAGATGAAAACTGAACACCTTGCCAGTTTTCCATGAAAGGGGTTGTCAGCATCTTCAAATAACTGTTTTAAAACAGAGCAGGAATGGTCCTTACCTTCTTGATTTGTTTATGTGTTTTCCTTCCTGACATCCAGTAGTAAAGGCCCTTGTATGCAGCAGAGAAATCATGCAGCGCCAATTAAACATGGCTTACTCCAGTCCTTCACTTAATTCTATATTTACAGTAGAGTGATGAAGGAATGTTTTTCATCATAGTGCAGATATAGAAATGTCCCAGAAGATCCCATCACACAAACCTGCAGTGTGGGCTGTTAAACTGAGAAGGAGAAGGTGTCATTTAATATAGTGACAGTTCTTAGACCAGGGCACTCCGTCTCTCAAAATACCAGTCAAAGGAGTTTTCTTTTCTCCTAGGTAGAGCAATGTTTGAAGCGCCTGTGGAAAATGAATCTGGTGGGCTGCCTGGAAACTCTGGTAGAACTGACTCCCAAGTAAGTGTCATGATCCCATATCTTGTACTATCCATTAACTCAACCTGCAGAGCTAAAGGAAGAGAATGCTACATCATAACCAACTCTTCATCCCTGTATCAACAGGAAAAATGCATCCAAAGCCCAGGCAGAGTGCTTGGTTCCCAGCCAGCCAATGCTGGAAACAGTAGCTTTGAAGGTATTGGGAGGCTGCAAGCTCATACTACGTCTGCTGGATTGTTGCTGTAAAGCTTTTCTGTATCCTTTTTTCATCACAAAAACATTCTTAGAGTCCACCAGCAGCACCTCATGAGAACAAAACTAGGTCTCGTGTAGGCCCTATATTGCTGATGGACTCAACTGTGTGATTCATACGTGCAGCTTGAAGTTTCTTTGATAGCCAAACACCTTCTTTTCAAGTTATTATGTAGGAACCTCAGGCTGTTTGGCTGGCAGCTGTTCTGGCCTTGAGCAATCCAAAGTTTGGATACTCATCTCCCAGATTCTTCCAGGATATCGCCTTGTGAATTGCCTCTAGTTGGTGTGTTCAGCAAGTCTCATTAGATGCTGTTTATTTTTTTAGCCTTAACTGCTGTAATCTTCAGCTTGTCCGTTAAACACCTCTGCTCGAAGGAATTCATACTCCTGAATACTCTGGCTTCAGGGCTCCTGAGCCGGCTCTGGTTTGTGTGTTCAAAAGTCTGTCTTGTTTGTGTCTGTCTGATGTGCCTGTCAGGGAGAAGGGCTTGTAATTAGGCCATGCTGCCAAGGGAGTTTTATTCAGTTTGGAATAGGAGAAGGGAGGGCCCCTTCATGCCTTTGGACTTGTTTCTAGCACTTGCAGAGTTGTACCAGGGGAGAGACTTCTTACATGCTCTTATGGAAGGCTTTGTTCTTGAATCTTAGCAAACTGTGTGTAGCTCTAATGAAATCACAGTGTTAGTGTCAGCCTGCCACCAACACCTGGTACTCTATGCAGCGAGGAGTAAGTCCTGCCTGATGCTGAAATTGAAAGGTTGGGATAAACATGTTCTATTATACTGTTGAGTTTTCCAGGGAAATTGGTGTTCTGATCTCTCTCAGTCTGGGAGAATAACTGCTGTCTGCAGCTGAAGGTGTAAAACATTGTTAGAACAACTTTCTTTAGCACAAGAAATCTTGTAACTCCAGAAAACATAGAGCAGGTAATTGTACGGCATCAGGCCTGAGTTGGTGCAGGCTGCTTTTGTGGGAAGACCTCATGGCACCTTGGACGTGGCTCATGAACCTGATGGGTCCCAAGTGTGGCACTCAGCAAAACTCTAGGGAAGCAGAGGGGCTGAGTCACTCCTGCATTCTGATCTGGAAGAGTTCCTTAAAGCTCACACTTAAGGAAAGCAGAGTGTTGGAGGGTAAAAAGGTATATTTGTACTGAGGGGAAACAGGGAAAGGGCAGCTGAGCTGAAGGTAGTTTTTCAGTGAGCATCATGTTTTGCTAGAAGAGACTCCATTCCTTTTTGTCTTCTGTCTTCAGGATTCAGTACAGGTGTGTATTGCAGAGCCTCACATCCTTGTATGGTGCCTTGTCGACAGTGCTACATCTGGTATCTGAGACCCAACAGACCCCTTATATCAAGGGGTTTACCTTCCCTGCTGATATCAGTGACTTCCTTGGAGTTAACATATCTTCTGAGACAAAGAAGCAAAAGGCTCAAATGCTTACAACACAAAAATCTACCAGCTGGATGAAGAAGCTCTTCCCACCAATGCCAGAGGCAGTATCAAAGGTTGGGAAAAAAAGGAAATCTGAGCCCTGTACAAGTGCCATGAAAAACCCTAGCATCCTGTGTGCCGTGGACATTGGAGAGACAGTTGTGGTGCCCACAGCCAGGAGAGGTAAAGCCTTGTGCCAGTGTAATGGTTTCTGACATCTCAGAGACTGACCACAACTTCTGCCCTACAGCACCAAGCACTTCTACTCCATGTGGTTCTAGTACAGACTCTCTGTCCTTGGAATGCTGCATGTGCCCTTGCCTTTATAAAGCTGTGGATAATGTCAGTATCATGATTTGGGGGGGGCGTTCTTTTAAACAGGACACAGCCTGGAGAGAAGCAGGTAATGAGTGCAGCATACAGGTCCTGAAAATAGTTATTTGTGCTTTTCCTGCTTTTGCATAGCTGAGAGCCTATGGGCACTGTCTACAGTCCATACAAGAGTAGGAAAGGCTGTAGGTACAGGATACAAGTATCCTGTGCTTGCTGGTTCTGAACTGTGCCCAAATCTTCCTCTGCAGTCAGGGCTATGGCCAGTCACTGCAGCTATCCACATGTTTTCTGAAGCTTTTACCCATTAAGTTCTCTTTTGCAGCCATCTGTAAACCTCTGCATGCTCTTCATTCCTTGCCAGCTGCAATGCACAAGTGTAGTCCCTTTGAGTTTGCCTGGAAATGTTGAGTACAGGTGTGAGCCTGCAGAGAGCTCTGTGGCATCTCTGTGCAAAGACATAAAACTGTCTCGTTGTAATGGGAACTCTCCTCTCTCTCTGTAGGGAAGCACCCAGAGTTTGATGTGAAGAGCTTGCTTAGGCCAGCCAGACATCCAACACAGGAGGTTCGTACAGTATTGTTTTACATGTTAGGTTGGTGGTTTGGGGTTTTTTAACACAATAGTTGGTTTTTTTTTATTTTAAAGACTCAAATGCTTGAAACATGGTATCCCATTGAAAATGTCCCCTTTCCTTGCCTTATTTTTGCTTGTCTAACAGCTCAGGTTAGTGTGGAAGCTTTGCAGAGAAAATCAATCACTACTTATTTCTGCTTAGGAATTTGAGCATTTGTTGGTCAAGTGAAATGACCAGAGAGCAAGTCAGTAGTAGACAGGAATACAAATTCTAAATATCTGCCTCTTCTTTTTGTATTTCACAGAACAAGACTGCTCTTCCCTTTTCTCCTTAGAAAATAAGGAATGTTCTCACAAAAATCCCTGTGTTCTGCTCCCTTCCAGCAGAAAGGATCTGACACATCATCTTTTTAAAACACTATTTCTGTTACTGTTTGTTTCAGGGTCTAAGCATTGCATCAACACCACTTAAAGCAAAGTCATCACCACTTTCATCTCGGATAGCAAAATCACAGCACACTGGATCTGTTCTACAAATGGTCCAAACAGCTGCATCCTTTGGGGAGCTGTCAGAGGCACTCAGAAAAGCTATTCTGTGGTGCAAAACCAACAAATTCAAATCAGAAGCTTATTTTCTGCGTAACAAGTTGTTGAAAAGCAACCGGTTACACCATGTGGAAGCTCAAGGATGCAGGTAGTATTGCATGGGTCTGGGATTTCTGAGTCTAATACTGTATTTTAATATTAGGTGTTTTGCTATAGTATAGTGAAGCACAGTGGTCTAAGCCATTCTTTTAGAACTAGTTCAGGATCACTAGGATCACTAGTTGAGGTTACTGGGTGCTCTGACCACAGGCATTCTGTTTAGCTTCAGTCACTTGTGATTTACAAAGGATTTAAAAGGCTAACAAATGTACAATATTTAGGAGGGTGAAGGAAAATGCAACTTTAATCATCTGCATGTTTTATGGTAACAACTGTATGAGGGAAGAGTTGTCTTTATTTAGATTGCCTTGTCTATTATTGTAGAAGGCGCTATTCTGTTTCCTTGGTATGATAAGGAAAACAATAGAGATGGGTAATAACGAAATCTCTCCAAACTCCAAATGAAGTAACACTTTAGTAGCTGATAAGGTTCTGTTTTGTGCACTTTGCTTCCCTTAAGCTTGAAGAAAAAGCTGCGCTGTGTCAAAACGTCTGTCCGAAAATACCTCCTGTACGGGTCACAACACAGGCACTGGCCAAGGCAGCACCTCCGGGCACGGATCCGCCACAGGAGGAAAACGGCTCTAAAGACTGGTGGGCAAAAGCCTCCTGAGCCTTTTGGGATCTGTGAGAACAGTTCATCACTCATCCTCCCAGCTTACCAGGATGGGTCTCTGAGTTGGGAAGAACATTCCAGCATTGATACAGGACATGTCAGACTAAGCACAAGAGGGACCCCTAAGCGGCTGCTGCTGGAAGGAAGCCCTGGCCCTGTGTGGAAAGAAGCTGCTGAGAATACAGATATTGATGCTATTTTTGCAGTAATAGGTGTCTGACCCTGGACTTGAAGGAGGAAAGGGATCAAGTCATTCTAGTTTCTTGTTTTGGTTTGTTTTTTTAGGTAAACCCCTCTGAACCTGAATGGTGTCTCAGTAACTCACATCCTGAATTCTGTTAAAAGAGTAACAATCATTTTATTATGTTTTTCTAAAACAGTTTTTTTTTAATGGCTGATTTTTGTATTTTTGAGGGTGTTCTAATAACTGAATAGTCTCCATCCTTTTACCTACCCTTGTCCAGAACAATAACTTTGTTACCCTTACTGTGTCCCTTTGTTACCCTTACTGTGTCCCCTCTCTATTGCCCAACCATTAACCACATGTTAAATGCTGCTGTTAAAAATCCACAGTGCAAATAGTTCCCATCCATGGCAGGAATGCTGCAGCTGATCACCCACTGCTGCTTTGGACAAAAAACTTGCCAACACCTTTCCAAGCCTTACACCCTTCCTTCTTTGCTGCTTGTAGAGGGGACAGCCTTGATGTGCAGTATTACTGCTGTTTCAGCATTTGTTATGCTTGTCTTGAAATGAGGAGTTAACTGAACCTACCTCCCCTGAGTTGTTCCAGAAGGAGGGAAAAGCAGAGCTGTGGCCTGCAACAGTAACCCTGTATTACCCACCTTGTATGAACTGATCAATGTAGATTCAGTTACGAAACATGGGCACAAACTTATGTTTTATTTAAAGAGCATATACAGAGCAAAGAGCACAACTTTGTAGTTTGGGCTTAAAGTGTTTGCATACAGATAACCAAGATGCATTTTCAAGGTTTCCTGTGAAAAGAATACCCAGTGACAACTGAAACAATTTTAGAGAATCATGAACCATCAGCTCTCCAGCCATCTGATTCAACACAGGCCTACTTCAAAGAGACTCCTACCACTGTAGGAATTTTTAGAGCTCTTTTTTTTCATTTCATCAAATGGTATAAAAATACCTAAGTATACCCACATACAACCAGGCAATGCTTCAGCTGTTTGAATATTTCTCAGCAAAGGCTGGGAGTGAGGGCGCAGACATCCCTCCACTGCAGTGACCTCCATCCTGAAAAACCCTTCCAAACAACATGTACGACCTTCCTTTTTACTGGGCAGCAGGTGCCCAAATAATGCCCCAGTGCAGCTTGTGTACAGAATCAAGACCCATAGTTTGCTTCATCAAAAGCCTTTCTGGCTCGTTTCAGTTCTTCATTCATAGTTAGGAGGTCCTTAACTCTGGCAAACTTCCGGGGGTCTTTGCGTATCAGAAAGACAATGTCCTCAACCTGTACCCGACCCTGCCGCCCGATGGACATGGCCTTGTGTGTCTGTCAGAGAGGAAAAAAGAGTCAGCAGCAGTCCTTTGCCATGGTGGTTTTTTTAAGCTCGCAATTCCACTTTATTTCCTGTCATTTTATAATAAAAAAGCAAGCAATTGCAGGTTCTGGGCACCATCATCCTAGTCACAGAGAACTTCCCAGTAAACTGTGGACTTTGCTGTGCCCAGCTGCCTGTCACTTACACCCTGAACACAACCTCTATACATACATCCCATAATGGTGTCAAAACTAAGGCCAGATTACACACAGGACACCCAGCCTGCAGCATGGCTGAAGATTAGGCACAGCTTGGAAGCAATGTGAGGTAACCATATCAGAGGACAGTGCAGGGTATTTTGAAAAGGATAGGAAAGTCCAACCTTTCAAAAGAAAGGGGAATGTTTGGATACTTACAAACAGTATGCAGGTCTGGAAAAGAAATGGCTTCAGGCCCAAGAATGCATTTCTTTTGTAGGGCAGAGCTAAGTTCCCATCCATGTACAGACACTGGGCAGACATGGAAAGTTGACAGACTTTCAAATCTGAGCCTTCTATCAGCTGCACATACAGTGATGCTACAGTGAGCCCCAAAGTCAGTGGGTATTTCCACTCCTACAATACTAATCTCACTGCTACCTAAAGACTAAATCCACATGCAGCAAGATGCATAAGTTTTGCTTTAATCTGGGAAAAACAAAATCCAAGTTTATGTTTCTCCTATTAATGCCATGAGTTTGGGGCCTGGGATGATGCAGTATTTGAGTCAGAGGTATTAACCTTCAGAAAGCTAAGGTTCTGGTGAGGATGTTTTGACCATGCCATCTAGA
Organism: Hylia prasina; assembly: GCA_013397195.1. Lineage (NCBI taxonomy): Eukaryota > Metazoa > Chordata > Aves > Passeriformes > Sylviidae > Hylia > Hylia prasina. Next base: position 16,346 of record VYXD01004746.1, on the reverse strand, counting down.
GCTGACTTACCATTTCAGTGATAAACTCTATTACCAGGTCCTCAAGAATGTCCACTGATTCTGTGTAAGGGTTCTGGTCGTCCCCGAATCCATACATCATGCACCTTACTGCACAAAGAAACACTCAGCATGAGGCTTCCTTCATCCATTCAGTGCTGCACACACTTAGAGCTCACCAGCCTGCATATTCCTGCACCAGGACGGCACTCTCGTCTGTCAGGCAGGACAATTCTTGAGGAAACATACAGGAAATAAACAAGCCAACAAAAGCCGTGTAGGGACGAGCTGTACATACAGAAGAGCATTTCTGAGGACGGGCTTTCAGAGTATTCATTTGGGCTGCAAAGTACCTGCACAGTGACAGCGCAGCTGACTGTGGGCAAAGCTAGGTTCAGAGGATGCACTAGCAGTATTTTTGAGGGGGGTCTACGTGGCAAATTTCTGCAGTTGCAGCCAAGGCACATGATGAAAGCCGCAGTTTTGTTAAGGAGAAATGAGTTTTGGGACCCCGTAGCTGTCGGCTCGGGGTTTCAGCTGTGACCCGGCCGCGCTGGGCAGGGCTCTCTGTCCCGGCCCGACTTACGCTCTTTGGAGAACAGCCTCTTCCTCCTGCCCTGCCCGCCGTCCAGGCCCCCGCCGGCGTCCTCCGCGTCCTCTTCGAACTACACAGGCACAGCGGAGGGGAGGCCGCGGTCAGCGCCCGCCCAGCCCCGGCCCCTTCCCGCACCCCGGCCCGCGGCGGGGCTGTGGATCCCCGGGCAGAGCAGCCCCTCCGCCACTCACCGGCACGTCCTCCTCCTCATCCGCCATGGCTGCCCGGCGGCCCGGAACAGCTTCCGCGGCCCGGCCCCGCCCCGCGGCCCCGCGGAGCGGCGCCGGGCGGGGCGGGCGGTGCTGCCTGTGTGGAGGGCACCGCGGAGCAGCTGTGCGATGGGCCTGGTGACCCTCCCCAAACCTGAGTATGACACTCATTGTTGGATTGCCAGGTCGGGATAGCGTGGTTTGAAGGTGAGCTCGGGAGGTGTCTGTTAACCGCCCTGCTCGAAAGAGGCTCAGCCACGAGGTCAGAAAAGGTGACTTTGCACAGTCGGTTTGTTCGGCTGGCAGGGGCTTTTCCTTCCCTTCAGCAGGGCACACTTGCCCATGTTCACAGAATCACAGAACGTAAAGGAATTGGAATAATGACCCTTAAAGATCATCTAATCCCAACCTCACCTGCCATGGACACGGACACCTCCCACTAGACCAGGTTGCCCAAGGAAGGTCCCCTCTTTCAGTTTGTACCCATTCGTCCTTGTCCTGTCACTGCAGTTCCTGATGAGACCCTCTCTGGCTTCTCTTTAGGCCCCCTGCCATAATGGAAGGTTGCTATAAGGTTTCTGTCTTCTGGACAGCCCCAGCTCTCTCAGCTTCTTTGTAGGAGAGGTGCTGCAGTCCTGTTGTATTTCATACAGTTGCTGTCAGTCCCTTTGCCCCCGCCCTGCCCTTGAGCATGTCCACTCTTCACCCCGTTTGGTGCCCTAGGCACGTTTGATAGCAAAGCACCTTCTCCAGATTCCTCATAAAGATGTTAAACTGGACACATTCCAGAATGGATCCTTGCTGTGTTCCACTTGTAACTGCCATGCAACTGGAGTATGACCCACTGGCTTCTATGCTATGAGCTCAATTATTCAACCAGTTTTTACTGAGCTACTAGTGCACCTGTCCAAACTGCAATGTTTTAATTTTGGATTCTGTTGCAAAAACACTGCCTTTGTAGTGTCAGGGTTATGGCGACAGGCCAGACCAGACACAAGACAGTAGACGAGGAAAATGGAGAAAGTACTGCTGAAAGACCAGGAAGATGCACAAGGTGAAATCCTTTTCCATGGAAGCTAATACTCATCGTTTCTGTAAATAACAGCTGTAGAATAGGCAAGGCTTTACCAGGTAATGACGGGAGCCTTAAGTGAAGCTTATGCGCTAAAAACAACTAAAAACATTTGTATTTAAAACTGAAATGAGCTCTGCTGTATCAGCATGCTGCCAGGCCCACCCACGACTCATCAATGAGGGGGAAAGAAAGGGAGATCTTTTGTGTCCTTGGCCTGACAAAGTGCAGCTCCTCACTCTGCAACTCAGCTGGTTCCTTAAGAACCTGGCAAAAAAAAGTCCAGTAGTGTCAAGACATCTGCTTACCCAAAGCCTGTTCCCAGGAAGGCACTTGTATATAAGTTTTACTGTTTAGGGAGACGATTTTATTTACTGTTTTGTCACAGGGGCACTGTCACACTCAAGAATCAAAATGCAGTGTTCTCTCCTGCAAATGGCGGAGCCAAATGCAGGAGTTACTCCAGTATTTGAAGCACTTCTAAATAAAACCAAGATGTGTCGAGAGGTAAAGCTGGTTCTAGTCCTTTTGCACTGTCAGATTGGTTTAGAAAAGAACTTTCCTTTCTTGAGGTTTAAACACTTAATACAAGTGATGTTGACAACTGCATGACCACATTTGGCCACGTTTAGACAAAACAAAGATTGAGTGCCAGGGTTTGACATAGGCACTTCATAGCTTCAGACTAAGTTCTCCTGTATGAGCTGTTATTGATGGCTGTCCTTTTGTCCAGTTCTGCCTTGTAACTGGACAGACACAGCTGCTGTGGGATGCAGTTCCCCTAAAGAGTACAGGACACATCAGTGTTGTGCTTCAGCTGCCAGGATAGAGCTGATACAGATCATGGATGGTGTGCCTCAGATCTGGCAATTCATCCAAGGGGAGCTGCAGAAATTCATGCTGGATCTCAAAACAGAAGGTAAATGCACCACTGACTCATGACAGTGTGCAGGACAGGGCTCCTCTAGACATCAGTCTTTTATTCCACTCTGCTTCAAGCCAACACTCATGGAAAAGCAGATCCCATGAAAGATGTGTTCTTTCCTTCATCCTTGTGGAACAGGGACAGCTCGATGTCTGCAAGCAAGGCATGTATCCTGCTGCACCTACTGAACACAGGACACAGAAGAGTTACAGAAGTAAAATATACAAGAAGTCAAACACACCTTCACAGAAAACAGGTTGGCTGTTTCCACTCTGCGTGGCCTTAGAGCAGGTAGGTTGCACAGGAGGTAGTTTTTGGCCCCTGCTATCCTAACCCTAAACCCAGCTGAGAGAAGTAAACCTCTGTATCATTCAGTTGAACTGAGCAATACAGTCTGCTTAATGCTAAGGCTGTAGTTTTTCTTTCCTAGATGAAATGCCTCTTTATTAATGATATTAGTAGACTGTATCTAGTATGCTAAATATAGCAGAGGTTAGACATGGAGTAGTAGATTTTTGAACATTTCAGTGTAGAGAGAGGAAATGCTGTATTAAAACTTCCCTTCTCTATGGAGGTTCCCTACTTTTTTTCTCCTTAGCACAATCATGTAGGTTTTATGACAGTTTTATATAATAACCTGGTTTAATTCACGCTGCAAGCTTCCTGAACTGATGAACTTAATAAAGAAAAAATGTAGCTTTAGCAATACTAATTTATTCAAAAATACCATATAGTAACTTGAATTATTTACAACAAAACCCCCAGACCTCTGGTTTTGGTACCTTTTGTTCCTGATGAGCCAAGCAGATCAGCAGGTCTTTTCAGCAGGCCTCTACAGTGGGCAGGTTTCCAGTAACATGGGCTACGAAACACCTGAGCAAGTGAACCCCCGAGAACTCCACAGAACTGTGGAAACAGAGGCACAGATGTTCAGTGCCAGATATTGCTGTGTCTTGGAGTAACAAAGGCAAACGGCCACTGGCTGTGTTCCATTACGTGTCCCACAGTACACCTTGGGAAAAGCCTGCACTTTGGCTATGTAATCCAACAATTACAGCTCTTACTCTTACCAGAACTCCAAATAAAGTGGCAAAGCCTGCTACCATGCAGCACAGGGACTGCTGCTTCACTTTAAGAAAGACCCAAGGAAGAAGCACCCTTGGAAACAAACTTCACTCGCAGAGAAGAGGGAAGAAGGAAAGGGCCATTTCCCCAACCACAGCTCACCCTCTATCCTTGGGGCACAGCAAGGTGCTGCCTCTAGAGCAGACAGACTTGTTTTAGGTGTCTTGCCTACTGAACTCATCACCAGCAAGGAAACAGCAGCAGTTGGAGAGGAGCTTTACCTGACCAGGAACAGCTGAGGAAAGCATCCCTGAGTGTTCTCCTTTACAAACTCCTGAATCTCCAGTACGTTCTTTAACAACAGTCCCCTGGAAGCTCGGTCAATTTTTGTTAACACCATCTATGTGGATCCAGAAAGGGAGGATTAAAAGAAGAAAGCAAGCTTATTTTGCTGTTAACCTGGAACATCTGTACGAGTCCTAGACCACCTTACAAAGCAGTCTGAAAGCTCTGGTCATATCTAGGGGGGAAAATGGTCTAACACATCTCACCAAACCACTTCTATGGCCTGCATAAGTAGTGAGCCTTTTCAAGCTGAGCACTGAATAAAAAAGTAACTATTTATTAAGCCACACAAAAACCCCTCTTAAATCCCACTTGTCTTCCTCAACACATTTTAAACCTGTTTTATTAACAATAAAGGGTGTGGGGTTGCTGCTTAGGTGGTCAACTTGCATAACCTCAGGTGGAGGGGACACACCTTTATAGATTACCTGTACCTTATAACCAACTCAAGAATCAAGCATTACCTACCACATAAGGAATCCCAAACTCTTCCAGCATCTCTACTGCGATGTGATCTGTTTTCTGGAGTCCAACTACACTGTCAACTAATAGGAAAGTCCTCTTCAAACTGCCAGAAATACAAGCAACAGTAATTGCCACCATTATTTCATGCTGCTCTGCTACTTCCAAATTCATAAGCAAAAAAAAAAGTAACAAGGGATCTGGGGAGAGGAGAGCCAGGAAAAGCTATGCATGGAAACTGAGGGTCAGCATGGAGCAGCACCTCAATCTTTCTTGCTGTTTTGATCTGTCTGAGCATGATTGACACTGCAGAAGCTTCCAGGGAAATGATGTCAGAACTAATGGAAGGAGCTATCCTTCTGCATTTTCTCCCCTCACTACATGACACTGTCTGGCTTTGCCTGTGCTGTGAGGTACAGGTGGGTCTCTTACTTGTGCCGTTCCTGCAGATAGGCCTCCACCATCTCAACAAAGTCCTGCGGGGCGCGATAGCCGTATCCTGGCATATCCACCAGTGTGAAGTACTTCCCTACTCTGAAGAAATTCATCTTCTTGGTGTGGCCCTTAAGAGAGGATTTAGGCAAGATGAAGCACAGGGGTGGTTTTTTAAAAAGCTGCTTTAAGCTGTGTAGTAGGAGATGCTCTGCAAAACATCTCTGTATCAGACTGCTGCCCCCGCCAAATACTTTGAACTGCCCAGTCTCCCACCCATGTAGCAATCCTATATAGCTCTATCCATAAAACAGACTAAAACCAGCTTAATCAGTCTCTGAGATTGCTTCTTCTCAAAGGGAAGAAAAAACCAGCACCCCTGCTCAGGTTGTGCAGCTCCTTCATCTGGCTGGGCACCTTCTGCCTCTTCCTGGGCTAGAGCAAGGCCAGTGCCAGCCATGACGATGGCCACCAGAGCTGGAACTTTCTGTCATTTCGGCTACTCAAGAGCTTGTTCCCTGCCATCCTTCTCAGTCCTATCCTCTGGACTGGTACCAGCTTATGACCCTGTCGTGGTTTAACACAGACCCAAAGGGAGGGAAGTTAAAAACGTCACTTACTGGAGTTTTTGACACTCTAATTTCCACTTCTGGAGCCAGTGAAAACAAGGCCCGGATTAAAGATGATTTCCCCACATTGCTTCGGCCGACGAAGCACACCTGCAGGGGGAGAGGCAGAGAGAGCACATCTATACCCGCCCACCTCTCGCTGCAGCCAGTCCTGGTCATTTCCCAGCCCGTGCTGCCAGTGGCCGGGGACAGCGGTGTCCTGGTGCCACGGACATGTCAGGCCGCCGAGCTGTACACCGGGGAATAACAACAAATAAACGATTTTTTTTAAAAGGAGCAGTAAGTGCCCCACATACTGCCCAGCGCTCTGACAGAGCTGCACAACCGCTCCACCACCCCTTTACCCCCGCAGCGCAGCTCAGCCCGGCCCGGGA
>VYXD01004746.1:0-10160 GCA_013397195.1 Hylia prasina | reverse complement strand
AGGGCCCGGTACGGCCTGTCCGCCCGCCCTCTGCATCGACCCCAGGCAGCCGCAGGCCCTCCGCAGGCCCGGCTGTTTATAGAATCACAGAATGTGCCGGGGTAGAAGGGACACACAACCTGTGGCCCTGCACAGCACCATCCCCAAATCACACCATGTGCCTGAGAGTGTTGTCCAAACACTTCCTGAACTCGTGTCAGGCTTAGTGCTGTGACCGCTTCCCTGGGGAGCCTGTTCCGGGGTCCAACCACCCTCTGCGTGAAGAATCTTTTCCTAATATCCAACCTAAACCTCCCCTGACACAACTTCAGGTCATTCCTTTGAGTCCCGTCACTGTCACCGCAGAGAAGAGATCAGTGCCTGCCCCTTGTCTCATCCTCATGAGGAGGTTCTAGACTGCAATGTCTCCCTCACTCTCCTCCAGGCTGAACACAGCCAGTGACCTCAGCCCCTCCTTATACGGCTTCCCCTCAAGGTCCTTCTGCATCCACAGAGGTCCTACTTTGGAAGCTCTCTAAAAGCTTTATATCCTTCTTATGTTGTGANCGGGCGGGGGGAGCCGCTGTCCCGGCGCGGTCCCGGCCGAGGTGCTGACCTCGGGCAGGGCCGGCGGCGGGGCATGGTCAATGCGCACGGCGGAGCTCACGTAGTCGATGGGGTGCCCGCGGTCGGACCTGAAGAGCGCCTCGGCGCGCTGCAGGGCGGCCAGCCCGGGCTGGAAGAGGCGGAACCGCGCCGTGTCGGTGCCGGGCGCCAGGTACCGCTCCAGCTTCTGCAGCGGGAACACGATNGGGCACTGCTGGCTCAGATTCAACTTTCCATCTACCAGGACCCCCAGGCCCCTTTCTGTGGTGCTGCTTTCCAGCATCTCATTCTCCAGTCTGTGTGTACATTCCAGGTTGCCCCATCCAAGGCACAGAATTAGTCACTTTCCCTTGTTGAATTTCATACGGTTGATTATTGCCCAGTCCTTTAATTTATTGAGGTCTCTCTGCAGGGCCTCTGCCTTGGAGTGAGTGAGTCAACAGCTGCTCCCAGTTTTGTATTATCTCTTCAGGTCGGTGTCTTCTTCTGTGTGTTCTCAGGCCAAGCCCAGCCACACTGTGGAGCTGCTGAGGGCTCCATGTGCTGATGCCCTGTTTGGCCAGGGAGCAAAGCAGCCCTGTCCTATAGCACCATCCATCTCCTGGCTGCAGCCACCAGTTTTCCAAGTGCTCATTTGATTAGTAAAAAAGTTAAGTAATTTCAGGAAAAAAATTTATTTCTTCAAGGGGAGCTATGTAGAGGTCAGTTCTATTTTGAATAAAATAAACCCAAACCAACCACAAAACTGTTGGCATCTGTGTTCACATTACAGTACGAAGACCCCTGAAGTTTTACTGCTCAATTGATATATATCAGTGTGCTGTTTTCCTATCAAAAAAACAGATAAAGCTTTTTACATTGTTCTCCTTCATGACTACAGTTCATAGGGCTGTGAAACCACAGAAATAAAGGTATGTCCTTGAAATATTTCAGCTTCAAATTACTGCAATTTTAACACCATCAAATGAAAGTAAACTTCATCAGTATCTTCATAAAAGTGATACATGAAAATGTCCTGATGTTCAACCTTACACCCAGGCCAGCCTGGGCATCCTGTGGAACATTGCCTTTCCTTTCAGACAGGGACCCATTTTCCTTCTGTAGTCACAGCCCTCTGTTTAAAGCCCTCTAAGTCTGGATGGTTTAATTATTACAAAGAATAGATTCGAGGCCAGGAAGGACCATTAGAAGATTATCAGAGGCTAGATCCTATTTTTTTGTATTGAGCTCAGTTACAAAGCTATAGGGAGAGAACTTTGATCCCTTAAGAAAATGGCAGCAACAACATACATGTTTCTCAGAGATAGCTTTGAATATTTTGTGGAAAGACAAACGAGGACTGAAATCCATAAGCTGCTTCTCAAGTTTATCACCAGTGAAAGTGGTTAACAGTGAGAGGTTAATGGTGTAAACCTAGGGAAAAAAACCCTGTATTCTACCTCAGTCCTGTAAATTAAGTTCTCTTAAAACCTGCTTTGTTTCAGAGCAAGACAGAGCTCAAATGTGTGTAGCTCAGGACACACCACAATCACTGGCTGCTACCTTGCATACTTAGAAGAGTGCTCCCAAATAAATCTACAGGTGACTTTTATTTGGCTCCAAACCAGTTTGGAACCTACAGGGCAGGCCTCTCTCCTGTCACTGCATATGGCACAAATACTTATAAATGTAGAAAAAAAAGGCAAAACCTTTCAAGAATTACTTTAGGAACACTGCTAATCTTTTTTGGGGGGCTACTAAAGCAGCAACCTAATTGAATTGAAATCTGTGGTGAATCTATTAACAGAAAAAATGCACTGGCCAAGGTGAGACATGTTCATAACCAATGGAGATTTCCCCATTTCTGTGCCAGACTGTGACGCATGAAGCAGAACAAGTGCTCTCACCTACTTTTGCCTCAGTCCCACACAGCTCACAGCTGCAGGCAGCAGACCTGCCTGCTTCAAATTACCCTGCAATAGTTACCCTTGCCAGGCACATGTTCTGCAGCACATTACACTCAGAACAGCTGGCCAGACACAGGAGGGAAGGCGGAAAAACCTATCAGCCCGTTTAACACCACATCTGCAGGCGTGACGATGGGAACAGAGGTGTCCAGTTCCCAGGCTAGCCACTAATTAAGTCTCTCTTTTTAATGTGACTACATAGGTAGCAGGAACAAATAAAGGTGGTATAGGACCTTTTGAAAACTTCTAATTATAGCAGAGGGTGGGATAAACCAGAGCATCTAGTAAAACCGTATCTAAAACCAACAAACTGGAACTGTACATTTCAGCAGGAGGTAGTTTGTTTTTTTTTTCTTGGACCAAACTGCAGTCTAGGTTGTCTGGGGCAGACCATACAGAGATGGAAAATGGCAGGGTACTGTGGACAGAGCTGGTAAATTACCAACATTTAAGCCTGTTTTGTATCTCCCCTGAAAGACTCTGCTTTCTATTGTGCATGTTATTGCCAAACATCAGGCATTCACACTGACATTGCCTATGGCTCATGTCTGTGGCAGCAGATGTCTCTTTTCAGTTGCTGGTTATGTAGTTCAAATGTTAGGGAATTGCTACAAAAGTAATTTAGTCCACATTAAAAACTCTGACAATCATTCCTCTGGAGTTTGAAAGAGGTATCTGTAACCATTGACACTGACCTAAATCCCAAACAATAGTCAAGAGCATGGAGCTGGAAAAAAGTGGCAACCCCAGTTGTCTTGTCTGGTCTGATCTTGTCTGTCCCAACATTGCGAGACAGGTCAAACCATCATTCCTTTCAGACATCTGTCAGAGAAGAGTGGCTGTGAGACCAGCTGGAGATGGAGTTCTGGGAGAGCAGTGAGGTGCATTTGGGATGGTTGCTTTGGGTCCTGTGAACCAAAACCAGCTGAGGTCTTGAGTTTCATTTCTGCCAAGAGAAACATGGATCAAATATTGTCACCGGGAAGCATGCTGGAAAGGACAGGGTGAGCACACCAGCCTGCCTGCTTTCTTTTGTGTCATCAACAGCACTACTGCCTGTGTCTGAATCTGTGCTTCCCCTTAAAGTACATCTTATCTTCTTTTCACTTGGATGGTGGTTTAGGAACTTGAGTTACTAGGATATGGAGTTTTAAAGGCTAAATTATTTGTATAAAATACTAAAAAGCTGTGCATTTTCCTTTATGCAAACTATGCGATTGGGGGCAGGGAGAAGTGTTTCTAGTCCCAAGAAGGAATTCAAGGCCACAGATGTCTCAAGGGCTGGATATTCTGAGACATTAATAAAAAATAGTTAAAAAATATTAATTATACACATTAGTAGAAAAGGGGTTTTTTAAAAGGTTCTATAATAAAGTAATGAAAGAGAGAGTCTTTATTGTTCATATGGCAGCTAACACTGCTAGACTGAGCTGAAGAGTCATTTCCACAGGTTTTACAGAACTGAAATTCTCTTTTCAATGTCTGTTTTAAATTTAATTTTTTTCTCCTGGACCCAACCTTACAACATCAATACTAGGGAAAAAAAACCCAATTAACATCTCTGAAAGTTAAATGTTTTGGGGTGTTTGAGTAAAAAAAGTGAGCTTTAAGTAAAAAGCAAAAGAACTTTTCAAGGTGAGTGCTGTTGCTTGCTTTGAGCAGGAGATGGAGAAGAAAATGCAGCTATAACATGGGTCCTGACAAAAACCCTCATAGCAGCAGAAACAGCAGCAGCAGCAGCATGAAGCCAATCTTTGCAAAACTCTGCATTCTTGGGGGCTGAACCACTGATGACCATTAGCAGCTTGCTCTGAAATGTCCAGGAGGGTAGCTAAAACCAGAATTTGTTAGGTCTGTTATGGGGGGTGCAGGGGGAGGCTAAGTTACTCTGCTGGAGGTGTGATGTACATCCAGAGCCATAAACAACATAAAGAAAACAGGATGTCATGCAGTCATTCATGGTGATTGTGAGCTGTGAATGCAACTAAAACAGGGTCTCAGAACACACAAGCTGCCTGAGCTGAGATGGAAACAATCTAACAGCAAAGGGCACTTGAAACCAGCTCCAGGGCTGTGCTGGAGGTGGCTGGAGAACAACCAGGTCCAGCAGCATAGCTGCTTGGATCTGCTACCTGGGGCGCAGCAGTGATCCTCTTGACACAATACTGCCATGCTGTCTGGCTCCAGTTTTAGTGTCAGACTGAGAGTTTGGGGTTCTAACACCAAAAACCTCCCACCAGTCCTTCCCCTACCAAATCACCCATGGACAATCTCTCCCCTGTCCACAGCCATGCAGTAAGTTGGTGTGTTGTGGCCAAGCAGTAATCCAGAGACTCAAATCCCAAAGGCTAATTATAGAAATACCAACATAATTTTTCAGCCATCACTTTGAATATCAGAAAGGAGGCAGAATCTTTAGCAAAAAGCCCCAGACCCCAAACCATTACGCCTTTCCCCAAAGTAACTGGACAAAGTTGCATCCTATACTATAGGGAATTCTCCCCATTTACCAGTTGTCCTGCCTTAGTTTCTAAAATAACCATACATTCTCCAGGTGCCTGGATCTCTTGCTCCTGATTAAACCCTCAGTGATTAGAACCTTAACATCTTCTGATTTTTATGACATGGGCCATTATTTTATGCTGCCTCTGCCAGTTAGCTCTGAACTACCTTACCCACAGACTGTATGGTTGAAACTTTGGTATGTCTCACACCACCAGGATCTACATGTGATCTTGAGATCTTGAACCTCCCTTGAAACCTAAGTAATGGTTGTTGCACTTCACTGCTAAACCACACAGCGCTGAAGCAGAAGCTGTGTTGACCAAGGTGCATGCAGGTTGCTATCTGAGATTAATTGACAAAGTGACTTTTTGGAAAGTATAACTGAAGCAACAAGACATCAGAGATGAGGATTCCATTCTATTTCTGCTGTTGTCTTTCATAAGATGTGCAAACAGAGGTTGCCTAACTTTCTCTTTGGACTCACCCAGCTTTTTCTTGGAGTCATTTATGGATGTCTCCTCTCAGTTAAATAGCATCCACTGTTTGGGTGAAGGGTGGATTGAAGGAAGTCATGGTTGTCTGCCTGCCAGTAATCCCTCCAGTGATGGGTGTTGTGCATCTCTTTGACCACAAAATGGAAGCCCTTGCAACCACATTTCACACAGCCACGTAAATACATAAATCTGCTGTGTCGGTGGTTGTAGGGGGAGAGTTCTGTTCTTAGAACAGTCAAATAATCATCAACTCATTGCAGCTTGGTGCCTTCAGAGTGTGGGGAGGCGAATATTTTTCTGTTAAAATTAAATTCATTGATTTCCAAGGAAGTTCATCTTACATCTAGGAAAGCTGTCTTTGCTGGTATAAGGCAGGAGTCTTAATCACATGAGAAGACAAACAGTAATAGTTTAGAGAAAGGCCTTTAGGGATCTTGCATAAATTAAGGCCCTCTTCTGTCTCTACACAAAATCCCACAGTGCTCATTTGTGTGTGTATGTGGGGAAATATAGGACCAGAATGTATTGAGAAACAAAACAGTGGTGCAAAAAAAGCAGCCTTGGCCTAACTGTAGGTGTACTGTTGTCAGAGGAAAAGAGCTATAATATAAATGTACCTCATACCTAGCTACCCTCCCTCCCTGTAGGAGGGAGAAATGATTGCCAGTGCCTTTTAGAGAAAACGTCTTTGTCTATTACATATGTGGGAAAGGACAGAGTAGACAGAACAAGGAATTTTTTTCAAGAGATTTTGCTTTTAATATGTTGAGCATCCTTTAAGTGCTTAACTAAAAATACCTTTCCCCTAATCTCCGATGATAAAATTCTTACTGTGAGTGTTGAAAACTTTATGTTAATTGAAACAGGTGTTTGCTTGAAATAGTGTTGTTAGGCTGCAAACTGAGTTTTAGCTGAGCTATACAAATACATTGTGTAAATTAAAGATGGATTGTAGTGAAACGGAGATAATAATCTGAATATTCATGATAGTTATGACAGGTAAACCTAGGAGCTTAAACATTACTTTAATATTAATAGCACAAGTGTCCAGCCCATAGATTGGGTGCTGGAGTGCGTCCAGAGCAGGGCAGTGAAGCTAGTGAAGGGTCTGGAGAGTAAGTCCTGTGAGGAGTGGCTGAGGGAGTTGAGCTTGTTTAGCCTGGAGAAGAAAACACTCGGGGGTGACCTGATCACACTTTTTAACTATGTGAAAGGAGGTTGTGGCCAGGTGGGGATTGGCCTCTTCTCCCAGGCAACAAGCCACAGGATAAGAAGACATAGTCTCAAGCTGTGCCACAGGAGGTTCAGGTTGAACATCATGAAGAATTTCTTCACAGAAAGGGTGATTAGACGTTGAATTGGACCAGGGAGGTGGTGAAGTCACTGTCCCTGGAGGTGTTGAAGAAACCACTGGGCATGGCAATCAGTGCCATGGTGTAGCTGACAAGGTGATGGGTCACAGGTTGGACTCAATGACATTGGAGGTCTTTTCCAACCTAATTGGTTCCATGATTCTCTGCTAAGAACTGTAACAGCCATATTACAACAAGGACTATGGGACCGACCCAAACCCCTCCGACACCGACCTAGGAGGATGTGAAGATGACCATGTAGCAACCACTTGGTAATGGAACAGAGAGCCAGTGAAGAGTGAGAAGATCCCAGATGTTAATATTGCTGTGATATTAGCAATATTGCTGTTGTCCAGACTGGCATGTGAGGGATGGGGAATCAGATCATAAGGGTATAATTGCCCAGGGGTATCTTTGTTCCTGGTCCCTCTTTTGAGGTTCCTAGCTTGAGCTGCCAGATGTCATGACAGATCTCTGCCAATAATCCTGCCAAATATAGATGAGAGTGTTAAAAAAACTTGTTAACAGTAAGATCCAAGCCAAACATGAAAAATCACACTGGTTAGGCTTTGTTCAAGTTCTGCTGTAGACTTTGTCTTCCCATAGTAACACTAGGGACAGTGGGCCAGAAGGCCACTGGGAAGAGAGCAAATACAAATACCACTTCCTCTCTGCTCACCAATTCTCATCAGAGAAAGCCTCATGCTAGGAAGAAGAACCAGCTCTTCATAACTGCACTGTGGGGCTCTCAGGAGCAGTGGAAGAGCAGTGACTGGTTTCAGGATCACTAGCAGGGAATGTTGGGGAGCTCACAGCAAGATGGAGGCAGCAAGAAATCCTTCTCACTCACAAAAGCAAGAGCTACTTTGAAAGTTGTCAGGAAAAACATTTGCACCATTGTCCTTCTTACAATCACTGCAGTCACAGGAGTTACAGGTACTTCTGACTGTACTTGGGCACCATCGCTCTGTTAAGGGCAGGGGAGGAAAAGGCAGGGTACCAGAGTGATATGTATTCAACTCTTCTTTGGGAAAGAAAAGACTGGTGGAAGGGATCATAACAAATTGCTGAAGGGATTTTTAGATGGAAAACCAATAACCTGCAAATCAAAACATTTCTAGCTGCAAATAGATCTTTTCAGTCTTGCAGCTGTCAAGCAATGAAGTGCTGAACTTGGACTTTTCAATGCTTTGATGAAAACTGGTAATGATTTTGTTGGAGTATAATATCTTTTATTAAAAACATGATTAATGGGAGGTTTTATGATCAGTGTGATTACCCTGTCAAGTTCTACTCTTAGGTCTCAGTGACTTGTCCTGACAAGTGAAGCATAATGGGATTTTAAGACACTAGGTTCAGAATGAAAGTTTCAGTAAGACTTAAAACATAAGCCTTCTACACATTTTCTGTAAACCTAGAATTGTATTTAAACTTGATTCAGCAGATTTTAAGCTTTCTGATGTGGATTCTTATTTGAAGTCAATGGTACCTGATTCCTTCAGAGGAGAATATGACAGAAAGGCATAGCAAAAAGCACCACTTTCACCTCCTCTCTCTTTACAGCCTTGAAGCATGAAAACCCACTGTGTTGGGGAACTTTGACAGTGCAATGAGCTGCTTAGGAGATGCTGAGGTGAAAGACAAGTAAAATGCTGCTGCTTCAATATGTAAATGAAAGTGTACACAGTTCAATATGCACAGCACTGTCATTCTTGCTCAACATTTGCAAACATTATCCAAAAAAACAACCCAGCTCCAACACATGGGCTGAGTGCTTAGGTCTGCTTAGTCATTTTCAGCTGAGGTCAGCCATGCTCTGCATGACTGGGAGCTCTGAGGAAACACTTTGTTGTCCAGTTGTCAGAGACACTCAGTGACCTCATCCAGAGACTATCACGAGACAAAAGGCTCCTTTCAGTTCCACTCCTGGTGAAATCACCTGAGTTTAAAAGTCACACCTCACCCTTTTGTGGAATTGCTGTTAAGGAGAAAAATACTTGTCATTTAAAAACACCTCCAGAGTAATAAAGCATCACAGAACACTCTTAACAGCTGAAGGACACCAAAGTATCCCAAAGGATACTTAATGCCCAAAAGGAAAAGGCAAAAACCTTTAAAGGATTATATAAAGATTTAAAATACAGTCAGCTGTGTTCATTTTGCAAGTCAGAAATCATTTCCCAAGAAAACAGTCAAATCAAACCAGGTGCGCTGAAATGGTTCATTCACATAGATTAAGAAGATAATGAGATTTCAGACAATATTATTAAGGCACAACCAGCTGTAGTTTTCTCAGAGGGGCTAATAGTAATGATTTGACCAATTACTTAAAGTTGATGCTCATTAAGACCACTTCTTACAGCATTGTAAATGTTCAGGAACTGGGCTGCTTAATGTGCTGGTCAGTAGAAATAATATAATTCCAGATCTGGGTAGGGAGTAGCAAAACCCAGCAAAGCCAGATCTTGTACCCTGGAGGAAGACTGACAGGGGTTTGACTAATCCTGCAAAAATTGAATCTTCTCATTCTTTGCATATTCCAGATGAACCTTCAATTGCTGCTTTAGTGTATTTGCTTGTAAGGTTTGGGGAGGGCATTAATATTTTTGGAATAACTTGTGAAAAACTTGTCTGTACCAATCAGATCGGTTAACCTCAGTTGTCTGTCTAGATCAGTGCAGGTTTTAAAATAATACTCTGATTTTCTCCTCACATACAACTTTCAGACTGCCACTAAGACCATTACTCAGCCAAAGGAAAGAGCAACTTGTGATCCATCACTGACAGAGAACTGAGATCAGTGGTTCACTCTCCCAAAGTTTAATGGGCACCTACTAAGAGGAAATGTGTGAAGTGGTAGAGGTTTATTTAGACTACAGCTACGGGTATTATTCCTATAAACCCATTAATTGTGAAATTTCATTCACATACATTTTGAAATCTAGGGATTGCTTGCTTTTCATTTCTGCAGAAGCCAAGGGACACAAAAGTCCCATTCCCTCACCTCCTTTTCGCACTGGATTACAACCTGCTCCTCAGACTCTTTATTTCTCTCAGTCTCACAAGTGCCTCATAAAAGAGGCTGCCTTTGTACATGTAGGCAACATGACTGCAGATATAAGAAAACCCTGAGACGTGAGGCAAAATCCTTTCCTCCTGCACAAAGCTCCACCATGGTTTTGTGCACCTGTGTAATGCCTGAGAGGTGTAGACAAGGCTTTTTCTCCTTATTTTCCAAACTCTTCTCCCTTCTGTTGTTCCCTTTTTCCACTGTCTAG
>VYXD01004745.1:1783692-1810141 GCA_013397195.1 Hylia prasina | reverse complement strand
GGGCACGGGCGGGGCGGCGCTCGCTGCCGCTCGTCTCCGGGGCTGCCTCGCCCGCCGCCGTGGCCTGGGGCTCTCCCCGCTGGCTGTCACTTCACCTCCGCTCTGCCCGGGCCGGGGGCGGCGGTGCTGCCCCGCACGGTGCCCGGCCGCGCTCACTGCGGCTTTAGTCCGGCCGGGCGGTACCGGGCCCGGGCTCCGGCTCCCTGGCGATACTGGCAGAGCTCCCCTGACGGGACGGTACTGCTGTACTGCTGCCGGCAGTCCTTGCCCCAGCCCGCGGGATGGGGTGCCCTTGCTTCGGCAGAAGCAGGGGGTGACTCCAAGCGTAGGGGCAAGTTGGCAAGTGTGGCACCCGTCCAGCCCCTCACGGTGTCGGTGTTAGACAGAATAAACCTGCGGGCGTGCTGCTCCTTTGCTCTTAGTATCCATCGTACTTCGTTATCGTGCTCACATACAACCTGTTGTCAGCCATAACGATGTTTATTTTGCTCATCTGTGTGGTTGTTTTTTGTTTTTTTTTCTATAGGGGTTATTAACTGATGAAATGATAAGGCAGGCAGAGCTCAGCCAAGTCCAGAAGTTAGTGCACTCTAACTATGTTGAATTAGGAATCAAGGGGAGACTTTATAATCACAAGCAGTTTCCAGTGTCTCATGGTTTTGTCAGTCAAATAAAAATAGATGTAATTTCTGTCCTTGTGAAAAAGAAATACTTGATCATGCTAAATAAAGTTAAATAAAAATGAAGTAACAGCTGTCGCATTGAGACTCGATTCATCTGTTGTACTGTGAGGTCAGCCCATCATTCCCCTAAATCATGTGAATCCCCTAATAAGGCTCCTATTTTCTAGTCCTAGCCACAGCTGCAATATACAGTTCTGTTCTGCTTCTCCAGGTGCTGTGACAAACCAGACATAAATGTTTCTCTTTTCTTATCTTTTAATGGCCTTTTATCTCTCAGTTGCCGGTTGAGTGTTTGGAGTTCAGAAGAATGCTAGCGTTGCAATTTTTCTTGAGTGTATCATGCACTTCTGAACATAAGGGGAAGGGGCTGTCCCTCCATGCAGAAAACACTTTCAATGCCTTCCTTTTAATTTCATGTGCTGCAATCAGCTCTTACTTTCTCAGGTGCCCATATTTTTAGTAACACACGCCCCAGCTCAAAAAAATTTTGAAAGACTTTTTTCATGCAGATTTTCAAGCACAGTCACTGCAGCTTTGCCTCTTCTGGTATCTCTTGTCTTTACCTGGCTTTGGTGTAGAGTTTGAATCTGATTTGCCCTGTGAAAAATGGAGTTCATTATTTCTATTTGCCATGTTTCTGATTGGAAAAAAGTATGCTTTTTAAGTGTCCGTGGACACTTTTATCATGTTAGTATTTTATTTTGCACTTTTTCCCTGCCATGGGACTTGCATGTCATTTGTAGTTCTTTGCTCCACTCGCATGAAGTGTGGTTGCGTTTGGTGGTCATTGTTGCCTGTTCTCTTGTCAGATTAATATTCGAGTGTTTCACATGTGCTCTGGTCTGAATAAGGGAAAAACTTGAGTGTTGGTGAAAAATCGTAAATGAAATATGAGGAACTTTTTTCTGTAATATTTCTAAAACAAACTACCAAAGATTGGTTTTTCTTTGCTGATTTTCAGACTATACAGTTGCACTATTATTATTATTACATCTAATTATTTTCTGTATTTCCCTGCCTTACAGGTTGGCTTGCAAGCAGCTTTGCTAATTCTTCTAGGGAGTTAACTTTGCCATCAGAAATGGAGTACAGGACTCAGCTGCCACATTCTGAGTGACTGAATCATTCAATGCAAAATGGAGAAGAAGCGGAGAAAGAAATGAGCCTGTTCACTCGGCTTGACCTGAAATGACCATGAAATCTCTCCTTATTTTGGATCCAGCTTTCAGAATATCCAGTTGATCAGCGCAGCGAAAGCAAGGTTTACTGAAACAAAAATGAACTAGTTTATAAAGAAGAAAATTGTGATTTGAATATATGGAATTTTTGGAATGAAACCATTTTCTTCTATGACCATGAAGTTTGCAAACATCTGGCTTGTTCTGTTTGTTATTTTACTCTGTGGCAAAAAACACTTGGGTACCAGAGTAGGGAATTCCTCTCACGAGGCTCACGTATGTCCTGGATGTTCTCGTCTTACTTTGAAAGTGGAGTTCACTTCGACGGTCGTGGAGCACGGTAATAAGGAGTTAAGCAGTAAAAAGAAATCCATGTCACATTCGTGTGTGTGTTACTGATTTGTGGTGTTTGTGCAATTGTAACACTCTGGGTTTCTGTAGAAGCACATCATCTGCTAAATTCTCTATATTCGGAAAGAGGAACACTTGTTCAAAGGTTCTTTGTATAGAGGGAGACAGTGTTCCAACAAGAGAAGGGAGAGGGAAATCCAGGGGATTTTAAAAGTGAAAATGGAGTGTGAAGGCTCAGGTGGGCAACTGTGGTGTGTTTAGTAGCTCTGTGTTTTGACCTGGCCAGTGGTAAGTGGCTGAGGCTTTTTTACAAAATGTAACCATACAGATGGGCCTTAAAGGGGAGAGAAAAGCAAGAAGTCTCTGTGGATTTGTTAAAGAAGAAGTTTGGAAATGATACTTGCATGGAAAAATGGCAGCTAATAGCGAGGCAGATGCTGCTGCTGGGATGGCAGAGGATAGCAGTAGGACACTTTGGCCCTGCATCCATGTGTTGTCTCAGGAACCTGCATGAAGCTGTCCTGTGCCTGAGTTGCTTGCAGGAGGGTGGCAGAAGTGACACTGCTGTGCATAGCTGGCCACAGCCTTAACACAGTGAATGTGGTGGTGTGAGCTGGGGCTGAGCCTGCTGACAAATCACTGGTGCAGAGCAAGGACTGGACTGTTGAGTCCAGCTTTGTTTTCTGAGCTTGTCATTGTTGGTGTCAGTAATTTGCACTAAAGCTCAACTACCATGTGGAGTCTTTAAACCATACCTGTCAAGAAACACTGAATTGGCAGTTCATTTGTAACAATAAATCTGTTTCCTCACCCCTGCTCTTATGTCATTTCACCTTTCCCTGATATTTACAATTCTACCTTCCTTTCAAAGGCTTTTGTCACATTTCTTATGTTTCCTTACCCCTCACCCCTTTACAGAGTGCAGAAATAAATTGCAAACTTGTAAAAGCAACAAAAAAGGGCCTCAAATTGTGATTATTTGTTAAAGAAAATTCAGACTTTGCAATGTGAATTCTTGCATAGGCCACTTAATCACCCGTTCTGATTAAGTTGTGTTCTTGTTCCAGAGTATATTGTGGCTTTTAATGGATACTTCACAGCTAAAGCTCGAAGTAAATTTATTTCAAGTGCTCTAAAAAGTAGTGATATTGAGAACTGGAGGATTGTACCTCGCAACAACCCGGCCAGTGACTATCCGAGCGATTTTGAAGTTATTCAGATCAACGAGAAGCAGAGGGATGGAGTCCTCACTCTGGAAGATCATCCAA
The DNA here is from genome assembly GCA_013397195.1 of Hylia prasina. Lineage (NCBI taxonomy): Eukaryota > Metazoa > Chordata > Aves > Passeriformes > Sylviidae > Hylia > Hylia prasina. The sequence goes on along the minus strand of VYXD01004745.1, from coordinate 1,806,661 downwards.
ACATCAAGCGTGTGACACCCCAGAGAAAGGTCTTTCGGTCACTCAAGTACTCGGAGTGTAAGTTATTTTCTCTGGCTGCATGAGATCTGCTTTGGAAAAGTGCTCTTAACCTTAGCATTACACTAACGTGAAGTGCCCTGCAGTTTAATCAACAGAAATATTTTCTTTTGGTTATAAAATTATAAGGGTCTTGTCATAGGTTTGCTGAAGCGTGCTATATTTCCATCCACAACACAGAAACATTTCTTTTGCAGCAGTCAGTTACCTGAGAATAGGGACCTCTGTATCTGTAGTAGATAAACCAGCAGCTTTTACTGATGTTGATTAGAGAAAATCGATCCTCAATAATCTGAAACTTAAGTTGTAACAGTATGATGTCTTAAATTTGCATAAGAATCGGTTCTATTACGGTTTTCCTCATGCTGTTTTTAATTTTCTTCACCCTAATTCTACACAGCTGATGCCACGCTGCACTGCAATGAAACCAGGTGGACTCAGAAGTGGCAGTCATCCCGGCCCTTGAGAAGGGCAAGTCTCTCTTTGGGTTCTGGCTTCTGGCACGCCACGGGCCGGCACTCGAGCAGGCGCCTGCTGAGAGCCATCCCTCGCCAGGTCGCTCAGACCTTGCAGGCAGATGTCCTCTGGCAGATGGGTTACACAGGTATGCTTCTGCTTGCTGCCTGAGAACAATAACCTTCTTAGAAAAACAAGTGAGGTGTAAGGACAGGCTAATTGACCTGTGTGTGTTAGCCTCTCACTGGCTGCCAGGTTGTGAAGATTGAGAAATAATTTGGTTTGGAATGCACTGTATATTGATGGAGTGCTTGTTTTTATGTGTGTGCTTTAGGGGGAGCTGGTCATGTTTATGATCTTTGACTGAATTTCTGAGTTGGAATATGAGTTTATGTATTATCTGTAACTGACTTGGATTGTAACTTGCTTACTACATTAAACAAAAGTTCTCTTTTAACTTGATAGAATAGATTTGCTGTGGAGCTGAATCAGAAAAAGCAACGCTTTTCTCTTAACAGGTGCTGGTGTGAGAGTAGCAGTGTTTGACACTGGTCTGAGTGAGAAACATCCACATTTCAAAAATGTAAAGGAGAGAACAAACTGGACTAATGAGAGAACCTTGGATGACGGTGAGTGCTGTGCAGTTTTCCAACTATTCCTGACAGTGGTGTGTTTTGTGCTTGCTGCTGTACTGCTAACATCTGTTAAAACTGTGTATCTTGATATTTAAAGCTTAATTTTGCAGTGTCCCGAGCACTTTGTACTCATACCAAGTTCAGCAGGAAGTATTAAGGTTCCAAGAGGCTGCTGCATAAGTCTCCTTGGAGTCATATGTGACACTTATCATAGCTGTCGAAAAATGTCAGGGCAAAAAGTTACTGTGCACCTGTGAATATGTTGTCAGAGAAGGTGGTAGGTAGAGCAAACCCAACAAAGGTGTTTTCTTTCCTACTTCTTTTCCTGTTGCTGTTTCCCAGTGGTACATATTTCCATACTGATGAGGGACAACATTTTCCTTCATTACTGTGTGGTCCTAAGCTGATCAGAGTTTGGCACCTTCCTGTGAAGTTTTTCTATGCTGTATAACTGAACCTTTTATTTTCTACACTATGTTTGTGTTCCTTTTTCGTATGTTGACCCTGACTTGCCCTGACCATGTACTTTCACAGATTATTAAATTCATGCAGTTTGGGTCAGTGAGTCAGTTGGCCATTGAATCTGGCCAAGATTTTACCTGGAGTTCAAGGTAGATGTTTGTATTGCTCAGTCTTGTGTGCACCTCTGTAGTTTTGTTTACATAGTAATGACTTTACATTGTAGCTGCTTTGGGGTAGCTCTTTCTGTAAGTTCTGTGCTCAGAGGGTTGCAGGACAGGCAGATTTGGAGTACAAAAATATAATGTGGGCAGTCCAATAAAGGAAAAGCTAAAGTATTTTTTCAGGAGAGGAGAAAAAAAGAGGTTTTTGTCTTGTTGCTCATGCTTAACAAAATTTGATTATTGCAGACTCAGGATAAAAATCCTTTAAGAAGTCTGCATTAAACTACATTGGCTTTGAAATGAGCTGCATTTTCCAAAATACTGGGTTTTGTCATGATTTCACTGGTAGCAATCAGGAGTGGATGGACTGGAGAATGAATCACTGAAGTTTCATTAGCTGGTTGTCTGGCTACAGCGTGCTGCAAATTCTGTCCCCACTGAACCTGGTAGCAAAATGTGGTTCAGAAAGGCTAGGAGTGAACCCAGCACTTGTGGTTTGTTGTAAAGTCTGTTAAATTTGTGTGATTTTTGCTATAGGTGGTGTTCAGTGGTAAAAATTCTTGGTAATGAAACTGTTTGTCATCTAATGTCTTATTTTGTTTCCTTCTCATGTTGATAGGTTTAGGCCATGGGACTTTTGTAGCAGGTGTGATAGCCAGCATGAGAGAATGCCAGGGATTTGCTCCAAATGCTGAACTGCACATTTTCAGAGTGTTCACCAATAATCAGGTAGCTGTTCTACATGTGGTTCAATTCCTGCCTTTCCAGGTTAATGCTGTAATAATCCTTTCCTGTGGGATATTGCATACACTCATAAATGTAGACATTGATAGGTAGAATTCTGTTCAGCTTTCTATTTATAAGAGACTTACTACAAGACTTCTGTCAATTTCCAAATCTGGTATATTTTTCAGAAATAGTGCATGGAAGTCTTACCTGTGTAATGGAGCAGTCACTCGAACTGAGTGCTAGAAATTTAAGACCATTGTCACTTTTGTGCTTTATTTTGATGTTGTTTTTCCTCTCTATCTGAAGTCTGTATTGTCATGAAATCGCTGGATTTTTTTAATGGTAACTTTTCCCCCTCTTTCTTACACAGGTCTCATATACATCTTGGTTTCTGGATGCTTTTAATTATGCAATTTTAAAGAAGATAGATGTACTGAATCTAAGTATTGGTGGGCCAGACTTCATGGATCATCCGTTTGTTGACAAAGTTAGTATGAGGAAGTGAAGCAGGCAAAATGTTTGTATCTCTCGCACATATGCTGGACTTGCAGGGCTACTTGTTTGTGTCTGGTGCTGCTGACAGTTACTGTGTTTCATTTGTGTGACTGAGGTTTTGTACAGTGTACAGGCTTTTAGGAATATATATAAAGAATGAGTTAAAAAACCCCAAGCACAACGCAGATGTGCCTTTAACAGAAAGCTTGATAATCTGCTAGAAAGTTACTCCCAAGCAGACAACTAAAAGGACCTTTAATAGGAGACACTTAACTGAAATTTGCTCTTGGGTTTTTTTTTAAATCTCTGCATGGTTGATTTATTTAATGGTAAAAAAAATGTGTATGCCATGATTTTAGTGAATTTAAGAGCAAACAGGTAAAAAGTGCAGGTAATTGTTTCAGCTGTGTGCCAAGAGGTTTGGTTCAGGTTAAGATAAAAGATTTTTGTCTTTGTAAATGTCATAGTTCCCTGAATTTTGGCCTGGCCTTCACAAGCACTTAGTGAATTAATTTACTTTTCATGTAAAGTTGTTCTTTGTAGAGACCAGTTAAGGGGTTTGAGGTGTATAATTTCTTCCTTGTCTTTTTTTGTTATGATAACCTGCATTGAATTTTAGTTTGACAGTGACATCACTGTACTTCCCAGAGCACTACTGGAGGGGATTCATTATAACTGCTTGACTTTGTCATCTGCAGTGCTTTATTACAGATAAGAGTTTTTCCTTTGGTGTAAGAAGATTCCGTCAGCACTGTTGCTGTCAAGGCTGGGTTGTTGCTCAAACCATCCTAAGAATGTTCATAGCATAATACTGGATACACACTGAGATGTATCTTGTAAGGCTCTTTTTTTTGGTGGGAGAGCCTTATTGTAAACATTGTTTTTTGTAGGTTTGGGAGCTGACTGCCAACAATGTCATCATGGTCTCTGCTATTGGCAACGACGGCCCTTTATATGGGTGAGTGTCAGCGACCGCTTCAAAGGGAGCCAACCATGGTGTTATGTGGGTTTGGAAGTAGTTGTGCTTGGTCAGGAAGTTTTCTCTCCTTTTTTTTTTTCTCTGATCTTAGAAAATGCTCCAGTTACATTCATTTCCCTGTCCTTATTACTTGCATTTTGTGAAGTCCTTAACCAAATGTTTTTATTTGAAGCACTGGAAAGTCAGCAGAAGAAGAATAGCAGTGCTTCCAGCTGACATTTCCCTGGTAGTGTGAGCAGACAGCTTTGGGTACTGATTTTGGACTTAAGGAATATAGAAGGGATCAACCCAGAACAATTTGTGGTGTATTTCTAAAATAAATGCCTAAAAATAGATTTTGTTTGTCTTCAAGGTCCATGGTTTGATAGTTACTGAGTTAGCAATAGTCTGATAAGTTGCTATCACTTGTGAAGTAAAAGTATGTGCCAAAAATCTGATGGCAGCACTTCTGTTACCAGCATAAACTTATGACTGCATCTTGGTTTTTTGGGTATTGTTTTAATTGTTTTTTATTCCTGTCTCCCAACTTATTCTAGGACTCTCAATAATCCTGCTGACCAGATGGATGTGATTGGAGTAGGTGGCATTGATTTTGAAGATAATATAGCTCGCTTTTCATCTAGAGGAATGACCACTTGGGTAAGACATTTTCATGGTGGCTGCTCACATTTGCAGCCAAAATAAGGGCCTTGGAAGGGCAGCCTTTTCTGAACTGGCAATGTTGGAGAAAAGATTTCATCAGATATTAGAATAGCTAGAAATTGTAAGTCTTTAAACAAGAAGTTTGTTCTTTTCAGGGTTTCTCATTATTAGTCCTGACTACTATTGACATTTTTGATGAATTTATAAAACATCCACTTCCTTTTGTTTGATGGTGAAGACTTGTCTGTGTGGGTAAATCTGCAAGCATGAAGGCCTGCTCTTGTCCTTTAGTTTAAAAATCCTAGGATTTCCAGGTGCCACATGTGAAATTGCACTTTCTTGCCTGTGGAGCTGAGGTGGTGGTTGCTGCACACATGATGTGAGATGAGCTTGCATGGCAATCTTGATCAAGGGGTCAGTCACATGTTTCTGTTTGTGTAGCCAGTAGCAGTGTGGTTCTCATTTTGTCAGTGGTTTCCTGCTTAGCAGAAATGCTGAGCAGCAGTAACCTTGTTGGGAACTTGTCCTAAACAGTTTGAATCCTTCTTCGGCTTAGTTGCTATTCTGTGATGCTGAACCTCAGAAAATTTGGTTCCTAATTTTACTTCTGAATGACCTGCAGTTAATTTAAATGCCCAGCAGAAGCCATTGGTATTCATTTTATGTCAGGGCAATAATCCATTTGTTTTCTTTCCCAGGAGCTGCCTGGAGGTTATGGCAGAGTGAAGCCTGATATTGTGACTTATGGCTCTGGGGTGAGGGGGTCTGGTATGAAAGGTGGATGCCGCTCCCTCTCTGGGACAAGTGTGGCATCTCCTGTGGTGGCAGGTGCTGTCACTCTCTTAGTGAGGTAAGTCTTAAATAAGAATCTCCAGAAAGATACCAGGAGGGTCATAAAATTCTCTGTAAAGGAATCCATAAAATAGAATGAAATTGTGTTTAGATGTCGGAAAACAAACTTGGAGAATTAAATCACTTTTGTTCTGCTTGAGACGTTGCCTTATCTGACTACCTCTATGTTTCATGAAAAAACTTGAGAACTGTTTTGAATAATAGTTAGGTCTTTGAGAATACAGTTAGGGAGAACAGTGCTATGAAACAATTTTATGACATTTTTTAATCATTTGGAATTGCGCACTTCTGTCAACTGTTGTAAAAGAGCAGCTGCTCAAAGTAGGCACCTTTAGTAGGTAATTACCTATGTACTTGTAAATTTTATAGGATGCAGGGTTTTATGGCCATTATCCTGTTGCATAGGTCAGCTGTTGCACCCTGAAGAATTTGAAAATGGGAACTGCAAGTCCATGCCCTGTGTTTGTCATAGCTACTCCATGTGGGTGAGACAAACCTTTATTTGAGAAACATGCAAAAAATTCAAAGTCAGATTCATATTTCCTCCAAAAAATTTGGTGCACTTTAGTTTGAACGACAGAGGTATTTTTTCCCCCTTGGAAGACAGAGATTTTATTTAGCATATAAAGATACTGCCCTGATTGTAATGACTGCTGGTCCTGGAGCACACTGCAAGGAGAAAAAGTTGTGTGTTATTAGTTTTTAAGAGAAATACATCAGAAACGTGTCTCTCTCCTAGATTTGTATCATGAGAAATCAAGCAATAATAGACAAATATGAACAGAGAATGTTACAGCTAACTGATTGTGGTCTGTTTTTTCCTGTTTCAGCACAGTTCAGAAGCGTGAAATGGTGAATCCAGCAAGTATGAAGCAGGCCCTTATTGCATCAGCACGGAGACTTCCTGGAGTCAACATGTTTGAACAAGGACATGGCAAACTGGATCTTCTAAGAGCATATCAGATCCTCAACAGCTATAAACCACAGGCCAGGTTAATTTTAATCCTTAATTAATCAGTAGTACAATAGAATTTGCTCTTTTGTTTAAGAGAGCAGGTGGTACATGTGTAGCTCAGTTGAGCAATCTGTGCTTGTGCAACAGGAAGGACTTGCACAGATCTTGCATAATCTCAAGCATGAATTTTGACCAGGGAATGGATGAAAAGTCACAGAGCAGTGTAGGGGATGATTCTTTCCTCTTATAGTCTTAGATGTTATGAATAATGTAAGAACACAGTGGAAAAGTACTTAAATTCTAACTTTTGAAAATAAGGACCTTCTCCCTGAACTGAGGTATTTCTTATTTTGTGTGTGAAAATCTTTTCACAAAACATTAAAAAATAGGAAGAGAAGAAGATTTTGGGGCATATTTGGGAAGGTGAGAGCTTGCTAAACTATGACTGGCCTGGTTGATATGAAACTTGTTCGTAATTATGTGTAGTGGCACATTCTTATGTTTATTGTTAATTTTTTCCTCTTTAAATTTTCCCTCCTCTGTCCTGCTGTAGTTTGAGTCCAAGCTATATTGACTTGACTGAATGTCCCTACATGTGGCCCTATTGTTCTCAGCCCATATATTATGGAGGGATGCCAACTATTGTTAATGTTACTATCCTTAATGGCATGGGAGTCACTGGGAGAATTGTAGACAAGGTAAGTAGTAACATAGTTCCAAATTCTGACTGGTAATTTGCTAAAACCTTCCCAGAAAATACTACTTTAACTGTGAATTTTGTGGAACAGTCCTCACTGCTGGGAGCAAGAGATGCAAAATGTTTGATTAAAGGGTGCACCCACATTGGAGGATTTGTCAACATGAGCTGTCTACAAGTTTTCAAGCAATGCATTGGTTTCAGGGTGTGTAACATTTTATCTTTGCAAAACCAGTTTGGATTAAGATGTACTTAGAGATTTCTTTGTATTCTCTAATAGCATTTAAAATCTCCTGGACAGAACTTCTTAGTTTATTTTTCTTTTTCATCCTGGAACATAAATGATCTCAGTAAAGAATCCTGACACTAAATTAAGCCTTTTCCATGGGTCAGAATGACCTGAATGTATCAGTTTAACCAGACTCAGCTGCCAAACCTGTTCTTTCACACCAGGAATATTGAGCGTGTTGGTTGGCTAGGGAGGCTTTCCATTAAGTAAGTTTAAATGTAGAATAGATTTGAGAATTGATACAAATTAAAAAAGACACCTGTCCTGTAAGTCCAGCTAATGTAAATTAGTCTAATTTCAATATTTTAGTGCAACTCCTGAGGTCTGTTTGAGATTCAAGCTTACATTAAAGGGCATTGAAGCTCTTATCCAATGGTTATATCTTATGGTAATAAACAGCTAATGTAACTGGCCTGTGTCTGTTCCACTGTTAGCTCACCTTGTTATTGAGGGGAAATCTTGTGTTCTCACCAATAAATTTTTGCACATGATCTCAGAGTGTTAAGCAGGTTCACTTGGGCAGCTTCTCACAGTCCTTCCTCCTAAAAGCCTCTGATCTGGGTCATTGAGGCTGTCACAATTGGGTTGATTCACTGGCACAACACCAAACTTTTGGGATTGGAGGGCATTTTTAAATCTGATATAATCTTCAGAAGAGCTAATATTTGTTTCTTCATGCAGAGGAAAAGGGATATGTGTGCAGAAAGTACTGATTGCAAGTACTGTGTTACCAGTGTTGTGTATTCTTCATTTCACAGCCAGACTGGCAACCCTATCTCCCCCAAAATGGGGATAACATCGAAGTGGCTTTCTCCTATTCCCCGGTCTTGTGGCCTTGGTCTGGGTACTTGGCAATTTCCATCTCTGTAGCAAAGAAAGCAGCATCTTGGGAAGGCATTGCTCAAGGTCATGTTATGATCACTGTATCATCCCCTGCAGAAAATGAAGTAAGTTCTGTGCATTTTGGATTTTCTGGGTGAAGAGTTACCGAAACTGCTTTCCAGTATACAAATACCTTGGTTTTAAGGGTTTGCTCTAGCCCTGCCATTTGAGGCATAAGTTAAATTTGGGACAGAGAAGAAAGAGTAAAGAGTGCAAATAATGTTCTTTACAATTGAGAGCAAATTGTATATAATTTAGAATCAAGAAACCTCTCTTTGGGACCAACATCATAATTTCATTTGTTTATTGTGGATTTTAAGTAATGTATTTTGAAAAAGATTGCCTAAATATGTTTCTTCTAGAACTATGCTTAATTGTTCCTAGGAAACTTTTTAAGGTTTTGAACAGTTGAACCAGATCACAGTTATAACATATGTTAAGTATTTTACATTCTGAGCATAATTATAAACTGTTGAGTGCAGAAAAATATACTGCAGCAATTTAGGGTGAAAGTAATCTCTTTGTCTCTGGAGCTGATACCAGTGACAAAAAGTAGATCTGATACCTCCAGCTTTTTAGTCTTTTACAGTCCATGGTTAACTGATTCCTGTGGGAGAAAGGATTTCACAGTGGTTTGTTCTGTCCTTCAGTCTAAGAATGGTGCAGAGCAGACTTCAACGGTGAAGCTTCCAATAAAAGTGAAGATTATTCCTACTCCACCTCGTAGTAAGCGAGTCCTTTGGGATCAATATCATAACCTCCGTTATCCACCAGGATACTTCCCCAGGGATAATTTGAGGATGAAGAATGATCCATTAGATTGGTATTTATCTCAGGTTCTATTAAATCAGTGTTTCTTGATTGTGTGTTAATGATATGGGATAGCTTTAATGAATGCCGTAGTTCTGGCCTTTTTCAGAGGGGCATGGGATTATCTTCTGTAAGAAGTCCATGAAAAGCACTTGGACTCTGTGCTTTTGGTGCAGGATTGTTTTTTGATCTCTATGGTTTTATTCACACAAAATGAAAATCTTTTAAGATACTGAGATTTTTGTTTGGCTTTTCTATTCTGAACTAATTTCTCACAGGAAGTGAAAGGGGACACTTTGTTAACTACTTCAGCATTCACTTATCAAACAAACTTGACGATTTAAAGTTGTCTCTTAAGGGAGATTGTCTTCAAAGCCGGGAACGACTTTGCTGACGTTTCATAGATGGAGCAGGGAAGCATCCATAGGAAAAACCATGCAACAGTATCTCAGTGAGGATTAATTGGGTCAGTGACCAGAAAAGCTTCCTGGAGTATGCAGAGGTGGCAGGTGGACAGGATTTTGGAAAATCAAACAGGTGGAAATCAGATTTCTACACGCCAGATCTAAATGTCTTCAACACTCTTCTCTTTCTAAGGAATGGTGATCATATCCACACAAACTTCAGGGACATGTACCAGCACCTCAGGAGCATGGGGTACTTTGTTGAGGTTCTTGGTTCCCCGTTTACATGTTTTGATGCAAGTCAGTATGGTAAGCATGAGTTAACTGCCTTGTTCTCCATACTGTTAACTTTTTTCCTGAAATGACCTTTTGTTGGAAGACCAAAAATGTTTTGAGGGTACAAATAAAAATTCTAGTGGTAGTAGAAAAATATTTTGGCATTGGGAGTATTTATTATTTATGTGCTGATGTTTAATTGTGTGGAGTATTGCTGGAGAAGCTTGCTTGGGAGTTTAGTAGAATTAGGGTAATTCTCTGTCCTTACCATAAAAAAAGAGAGGGAAAGCCAACCTCTGAGTGGGTTAAAAGCCCCTCAGTACTCAGTCCCACAAAGGCAGAACTGTATTTGCCAAAAGATTTTGGCACAGTCAAAATGAAGCATGGCCTGTTTAAGAGACTAAAATCAAAGGTGCCCATCCTGGTTCTTTTTATGTTTAGTGATCTTTGATTAGATAAAAGAGTGGGTAAAGTGTTCATGCAACCATATGTGATAGCAAAGCAGTATGTGGTTTGTTTCTGTGTTCATCAGGAAGGAAATTGGATAGGTTGGCCAGGCAGGGGACAGAGCAAGCTGTGTGTGCTCTTTTCTGCTCCCATATGCCCCTTGTTCAACCATGGCATGCTCCAAAAACCATCTTCTGTTTTGGGCTGGGATGTTTTGCAGTGCACTGTAAGGTGAGGGTGCATTCTTGGAGTTTGCCAGTTCTGGAACTGTTGCCACTAGTAATCTTCTGTTTATCTCGATTATTCAGTGAATTTCTCATCACTGCTTTTAGAGTTCAGTGGATGTACACATGGATATGTAAATGTTAGCCCTTAAAAAAGTAGCAAAATAGTGTTTCTTCTTTGATCACTGGTTTTATAATTGATAGAGACCAGCATTAGGAGACTTCTCATCTGATGCACCATTGTGTTATACCTCATTTGATTGTATTTTGTTGGGCTTTCAGAATTTCCTGAGGAAGAAGTGAGGGGAGTAAAAGTCAATGATCTTTGATCCATCTGCCACTTGTCCCTAGCTTGTTTTCACACTTGGTGAGGGTGCACTCTGTCCCATTTCTACAGGACCTTTATCAAAAGGCTTTCTAAATGCAGACTGCCTGGACTTGTGGAGTTGGCTTGGTTGCAAGGACCTGTGAGACATGGGGCTCACAGTGGTTTGTCAGATTGCTCAGGGTATCATCCTGTCAGGATTTGTGTTGTCTCTGAGAGTGGAAATTTCACCACCTCTCTGGGTGATCAGAAAGTGAAGAAGCAAAAGGGCTTGGTATTTAGAGGAGGCCTAAAAGCATAAGCATGTTTTCATGGAATAAAAGCATATTTTTCTGGTTTTTTTCAGTGATGCAGAGAAGGTTTTGCTTGCTTGTTAACAGGAGTGGGAGAGGGTTATGTGAAAGTGGCAGTGGCACTTCAGTCAAGCCTACCAGAATGCAGCTGTAGTTTTCAAGGGATGACTCAAACCACCTTTCAGAGTAATTGCCGTGTACCTGGCTGCCAGTCTGCAGTAGTGAGGGCAGTACTGTTAGAGCTGGAGCAGTGAAAAACCTCCTGACCAGGCTGCATCTGCATTAGCACTCCAGTTTGGATCAGTGGTGAATCCCCTCATTGTCCAGCTGTGCCACAGTTTGGCTCAGTTTATGGAGCATTTGAGTAACACCAAACTGCAGAACACACACCTGACACATGGGGGGCATTCAGTTCTTGAGACCACACAAGCAGGAGTCACAAGTAACACCCCAAAAACTTCCTGTGCTGCCAAACTAATTTTGGGATACATTTGTCTTATATTTACCATCCTTAAATGTGACTACATTAGATGAGCTGCCAGAGCAGAGCACATGGACCAGATAATGTGAAAATGTGCACTTGTGTTGGCTTCTGTGTGGGTTGTGTGAATAGTGGTAACATCAGAGGGACCAGTCTGGAGAACTCCTGTTTCTGCTTTTGCACACAGGGACTTTACTGATGGTGGACAGTGAGGAAGAGTATTTCCCTGAAGAGATCACCAAGCTGAGGAGGGATGTTGATAATGGACTTTCACTGATAGTCTTTAGTGACTGGTACAACACATCTGTGATGAGAAAAGTCAAGTTTTATGATGAAAACACAAGGTACTGATTTATTTCCAAGTGCTTTGGGAAATAAAATGCCATAGAATTGCACATACTACCCTAAAAATCCCAGATGTGATGCACTGTACTTCAGCCCTTGGATGTTACCTGTAAGAAGGTGCTCCCTAAGTAGCAGGACTGACCTTAGGCTACAGCTTAAGGAGCATAGCTACCCATTTTATCATGATGGTGGAGGCCTCTTTGGTACTGTGTTCTACTTTTAATGCCAAGAAAAACATTTACCGTGAAAAGAAATAAGAAATTAGAGATGAGACCAACAAATAAAAATGGAAATGTTTTTACTTTAGGGGAGTAGAATAGAAGGAAAATGTGCATTGCAAGAGTATCACCAGGTCCTGTACTTGTTACTGGAATTATTGCATGTTTATATTGCATATAAAGAAAAAATACATGACATTGCTTCATTATAAAAATGAGAAGCCATGCATGACATTTTTACCTCAGCTTAGCCAAACAAAGAGCATAAGATGGAATTTCTTTCTGGTAAATTGAAGTTTTTCATGCAGCTGAGAACTTTACATCAGTTTAACTCCAAAGCAGTGTTATCAGAGACAGCTGCCCAGATGCCTGTGGAGTTAAAGAAGGCTTTAAGATGTAGTTCATTATTTAAATGGCTTTGGAAAAGTCTGTATGCAGCAGGACATTCTGTTATCCAAACTCTAGGAGTATATTCTGTGTACTAATAAACAGTGTCACACTGCAATTTTTACAGGCAGTGGTGGATGCCTGATACTGGAGGTGCTAATATACCAGCTCTCAATGATCTGCTTTCTGTCTGGAGTATGGCCTTTAGTGATGGGCTGTATGAAGGAGATTTTACCATGGCAAGTCATGAAAGTGAGTACTGGAGTCCATTGCCTACACAGGCTACAGTGGGGTGTTTGGAAAATGGTTTTCTGCAAGTTTGAGGTTCAGCAAGAGTCAAGGGAACCACTTAGATTCAGTGAAAAGAGTCTTTTAAATGATTTCTTCAATTATTTCTTCCTTTATAGACTTTTTCATGGTATTTGATTTAGCTTTTCAGTTTAAAAAAACTCCTAAATTGAAAGATTTGGAAAGTGTGTAAAGGTGACCCCGTGAAAGCTGTGCTTAGCAATAGCATTATCTGCAAATACATTGCTCAAAATGTGCAGATTCAGTGTAGTGTTCCTGGGAATGTTTTCTCCTGGGCTTGTTGAGTAGGGAAAGGGGGGACTGTCATTTGTGGTCTAAACAGCAGTTTTGTGATGTCTTCCAGTGAATTATGCATCAGGATGCAGTATTGCAAAGTTCCCAGAGGATGGCATTGTCATTGCACAGACTTTCAAGGATCAAGGTATGAACTTTCTGGTCCTTTTCTCCGTGTTTTGAGTAGAACTTTGGGGTCAGTGCACAAGCAAAGTAGCAAAGTCTAAAGGTCTAAAAATAAAAAATGCAAAACCACATTGACAAGGTTTGTATTTTCACATTTTCTCATTTTGCCTAGAACATGTAGCTGATGCTTTACAGGCAGCTGCAATGTGACTCTGAATACAATTACTAAATAATACAATATCCAAGTGTTACATGCTGTATTGCGATTGCTGTATGGAAACACATCTGCATGTATGTGTATCCCTGGAAGGGGAAGAATTCTGTTGTAGCTGTGTTACTTGTTCATGTTGCTCATAAATTTCAAATGCTACTGAAATACATCCCCTGATCATTGCCATATTTAGCATGAGTGTTGTGGTAGCTGTGGTGATCTAAGGATATAATATGGAAAATTTTAGTAGACAAAATGTCACCAGAGAAACTCTCTTAAGGGAAAATTTTATGCATACAGGATGTCTGTGGTCTCGGACTTGAGTGCTCTGTTCTCTGTGCATTTCCACTCTGTTTTATCATAATATCTTTCCGTTGAGAGGGGGTAATTCAGAACTGTAATGGCAGCAGGCAGTTTAAAAAATAAATCTTATATTTGATGAGCTTTTAGGAAGTGATGTTCAGGAGCAAATGACCAGAACTCTTAGGGTGTTGTGCAGATGGGTGTAGAGTGTTTGAGTGTGAGAGCAGAAGCACATGCAGTGCTGCTGATACAACTCAGCAGCTGCCAGAGAAGATCAGTGAGTTCACTGTATTTTTGACTTAGGATGTGCAGCAGAGGTGATTACCTAGTGGAGAAACTTTCTGGAACAGGAGAACTCATCTGTGTAGCCTTTTGGAGGAAAGACAATATCCCTGTATGCCAATGACTTAGGTATTTCCTTATGCCAGAGAGAGAGAAAGACACGAGTGTCAATTTGACAAGTAGCCTGCCAAACCTGCTTTTTCTGTTGAATCCTTTTCATTGCAATTCTTGAGGCAGAAAAGCTCTCTGGTTTGCTTCTACTGTCTAAACAATGTCTCAAGTAAAGGGGATAAATTTCAAATACAAATATGAAATTTGTCTTTATTTTTTCTAATGGGTATAATTTTAGGAAGGAAAGGTAGAAAACCTTTAACCTAAAACCAGCTTTCTGTAGAATTCTGCGGAAGGATGGAAACAGCATAAAGTGCAGAACATTTTGATTTTAAACCTTTTGCTGAAGATTTTTTTATTCAAGGTTGTTGCAGATAATCCTGGTTGTGAGGTCTTTTCTTCTTCTCCACCAAAGAAAGAAAAAAAATTATAATCAGTAGGAAACTTTACAATCAGGGTCTTGGAGCAGTTTCATTTTTATCATAACATCCTGGGGGTTTTGCAAACTTCTTGCGATAATGTGTGACATGGTGTGGGGCATTGTTGCATTTGTCAGTTGGAAATGCAGGCTGTGTTGCTTCATGGGTGGATTGATACTGACGCTCTGCAGGCTGTGAAACTTATTTGTGCTTTGCTTTAGGTCTTGAAGTTTTAAAACAGGAGACTGCTGTAATTGAAAACGTCCCTATTTTGGGGCTTTACCAAGTTCCTTCGGAAGGTGGTGGCAGAATAGTTCTGTACGGAGACTCCAACTGCCTGGACGACAGCCACCGGCAGAAAGGTGTGTGAGCACGCAGGGGGAGTCACTGGCCTGCCCTGACAGCTGTCCTGGGGGGTTTACAGCCCCCCCACCAGGAGCAGGTGGATTTTAGGGACTCTAAATATGCCTTACTGGGGATTAATCTCAGTTCTGCAGAGTTCTGCTGAAATGCTGTGAGGTGCATTTGCAAGCAAAAGAGCACCCCACTTTAGATCGCCCTCTGATAAATAGGGCTGTTTCCCACACACACTGTTTTTTTCTGTTCCACAAGCTTTGGGGACTGATTTTTGGGGTGGGCTGTTTTGCAAGAGGGGTGTGGTTGTGGGGGTTTTTTATTTTTTGGGATGTTTTTGCAGAAGGCACTAACAGTTACACATTCTTGATCTGAAGTTGTGAAGAGGCCATTAGGAGATCCTTCCACTTTTTCCCTAGTTATATCTTCAGAATGATTCTGTAGAACAGTGGATTTTTTTGAGTTTGCACCTCAGCCTGCCTTGTTCCCTTTGCAGTGTTTCCTGTGAGGATTTGTGGTAATGCTCAGTGCTTCAGTTGTGCATTACTATTTTCAGGTTATCCTACTTTGACACAAACCAGCTGGTGTAAACATGTCAGAAAGTAGGAACTTCCATTTGTTGCAACTCTAGGTAGCAGAGTCTGAGGGGTGTGTGTGTGTTTTCTGTAGCTCCCAGAGAAGCCATGCTCTCTGCCTACACACTACGGCTGATTCTTGTAAAATCTTTTTTCTAGCAGTTTGTCTGATCTGACTTTGCACATTTCTAAGAGGTTGTTTAGGTTTCTCATGACATGTAAAGCACAAGCTGGTAGATCTGTGGCTTGAGGGGAGGAAGATAATACAATATGTGAAGTCTTTCTCTGCATTTCCACTGAACAGAACTGAATTTTCCTTTTGTAATGAAAAGTACGTCTATAATTTTTTAAGCTTTTGTCACTGACATTTTAAAATACTACATTATGTAATCCATCCCTTGCCTAATTTTTTTTAAGTTTAAATC
The DNA here is from genome assembly GCA_013397195.1 of Hylia prasina. Lineage (NCBI taxonomy): Eukaryota > Metazoa > Chordata > Aves > Passeriformes > Sylviidae > Hylia > Hylia prasina. The sequence goes on along the minus strand of VYXD01004745.1, from coordinate 1,790,772 downwards.
AAGTTGCTGCCTAAGGGGGCTCTCCATCTGTAGCTCATTCTTTCTCTATCATACATTTTGGGTTTTTATAAGAGTTCTCTGATTTTTTCTTCCTGTGAGTTGCCCTAACACCTGCATATTGGTGCCTTAGTGCTTGCTGCAGGTTATTGAAAGCACATAACAAAAGAGAAGATACATAACTTTAAATTAAGTAATAGAAAATAATGCTCTGTTAAATTCAGTGTGATGTGGGAAGCAAGAAGGAGTGGTATGCTCTAAAGAAGTCCTTTAAAATTAGCTTTTAAATTGTGAACCAAGAGCTGTGTCTCCTGCAGAGACATTGGTGGCTTTAACTGAGGAAAATTCCTAACATTTGTGAACATAAATCCTTAAAATCTGTTTGACCTCTTTGAAAAATCAAAGGTGAGGGTTTAAGGGACACTGGGATTATGAAGATTAACTCTCATTCCCAGCCAACTTCTAGGGGCAGAAGTTCTGAAAAAAATAGTTTGCTGTGTGGTGGAAATAGTTAATAAGGCATTGTCCTGCTCCTGCAAAGGGAAGCTTTAGAGTTGTGATGTGAACTAGCTGGAGTGCTTGTTCCTGAGGGGTAGCTCTGGATTAAGGTAGGAATAATTCAGGAGAGAATCAAAGTGAGGGATCATGAGCTTTTGAAGTGCAAAGGAAAACCGTGATCATGTGTATTGTGGTGTTGATCCCCAGCCTGGTCTCTACCACAGAGGTTATGCATGTACCTTTAGCTGGGATGTAGCCAGAATGTTTCTCCTTTGTTTGTTTATTTTTTTAAGTTTGAGAAAGCAAATGAGTCATATCCTTGCACTGTAAACACTACCTTGTTCTTTCTTTTCTTTGCAAGGTATTTATTTTGTCCTTTCACAAAAACAGTTGGTTCTCTATTTCCCTGGTAAAAATTATACCAGAAGCTCAGAGTTTTCTTTGGTTCCATTGAAGAACCTCATGATTTTTGTCAAAACTTGGATGGCCTTATGCAACCTGGAATTCCTGTATTCAAAACCTCTTTTTTTTTGTGTTCTGCTCCTCAAAAGAGCCTGGTTTGATACACAAGGGACAATACTTTAAGATGAACAGTTGATGTTGTGTTTGTGTGTTGTAGGGGAATGTGGGGATGCGTGTGGAAAGTTGCATCTTCCTGAAAGTGAGCCTAGAACTTCAGGACAAAAGCAAGAGCCAGCAAAATGGATTGTAATTCTAAATGTCGCTAAAGCCTTCTTAGCAGAAAGATAAGCCATTTTAAATGTGGCGTAATGCATATGTTCTTTTGGGGCTGTGAAATCCACAGATTGCTTCTGGCTGCTGGATTCCCTGCTGCAGTACACGTCCTACGGGGTGACGCCGCCGAGCCTCAGCCACTCGGAGCACCGGCAGCGGCCGCCCGACGGCGCCGGCTTCTCCCTCCCCGAGCGCATGGAAGGTGAGAGAGCCCCAGGGGCCACGCACAGCCCGCGGCTCTGCGACTCTCAGGGCAGCAAGGCCGGGGCAGATCCCTTGAGTTACCTGCCAGTAAGGTTGGTTTGCTGTGAGCTCTGCAAGGTTCTGCTGTTTTGCTGGAAGAGAGCACGTTTTGCAGGGTTTTGTTGTGATGTAGTTGTGATTAGACTGGAGAGAACGTTCTTTTCATAGGGTAGGAATGTTCAGATGCCTGGTTATGCAGGGGAGCAGTCTAGTTACTAGCTACAGAGCGTTATAAAGTATTCAGTCTTACATGCTGCCAGAAAAACTTGGATTAACTGCTGTGGTAGGTGCAGACTCTTACTGTTTTGTGAGGTACCCTTAGGTTAATTTAGCTGTGAGCCCTCGCTACTGTAAACAGCTCCTGGGTTTACAGCAGCACTGTTTAGCTGAGGGTCAGTGTTGGTAACTTTTATCTTGCCTGTCTTTGGGTCAGCCAGTCTCTTCTGTGAGTTGCAGGTAACCATTTGCATCGATACTCAAAGGTGCTCGAGGCTCACTTGGGAGACCCTAAACCCCGGTCCCTTCCTGCTTGTCCTCACCTGTCCTGGGCCAAACCACAGCCTTTGAATGAAACTGCCCCCAGGTTAGTATATGTCTTTGTTACACAAGAAGTCTCACTTTAGAGTTCAGCTGAAAAATTACTTGTTCCATCTGCTTTTGAAAGGGACAGCTGTAATGCCTTTTCCTAGAAAAATACCAGATTGGGAAGAGGAAATAATGCCTCTTCAGTGAATAAAAAACTCTGACTCACCTAATAACTACACTATGAAACTGGGATTTGAAAAATAACTTCACAAGTCACTGTTGTGATTGAGTGATTCCAACTTTGAGTGAACAGTCTTGATGAAACCCATCGTCATCATGTGCCTTGGAAGGAGTTTTCTGAAGCATCTTCTTGGACAGCTCCCCTAGTGCTGCCTTCTCTTGTGCCATTTGTCAGTCCCTTGAAGGAAAGGGCTCAGCACACAGCCCTTGCTTGTCTGCTGGGCTGCTGGTGGTTACTTTTGGAAGTCTGTGTGCAAGAAAGGGAGTTGTTGGTAAATAGTTGCTAATCTAGCTTGTGTCCCTGTGGTGTCTGAAGTTAAGTTTGGAGGCCTGCAGAAGGATCGGGTCACCACTAGGGAGTTATACATTGGTTGTACACATACTGTCACTTTCTCTATGTGTTCTTACAAAATTCCTTGCATTAATGAAGTAAGTGGGTAGACACCTCTGTGTTTAAATTTCTTCTAGCAACCTTTGGAAACATCAAAAATTACTGTCAATTGACCTTGATAAAGTGGCACTGCCCAGTTTTCGACAGAACCGACCCCAAGTGAGACCACTGTCCCCTGGAGAAAGTGGAGCATGGGACATTCCTGGAGGTAAATATTGAAAAGATTGAAAGTTGCTGTTTTGGTTTTGCATTTTGCATAAGCTTTGAAAAAGCCCCAAAACACAGCGCAGCCATATGAGAGGCCACCGTTTATTTTCAGTTCTGAAAAACATGCATATAATAGTATGGCTGTGTTAGAAAAGGCTGTCTGATGAAGAGATTTTTTTGCATATGAATAGTTTGTTCAATAGAAACATAGAAATAGTATGCATGACATACTGGGAGGAAGATCTTGGTGGGTGCATTTTGATACTTAAGGTTTGCCTGGATGTTGTTCAGACTGATGGGTCAGCAGCAGCCCCTGTCATTGGGAGCTGTGACCACATACCTACTGCTAATTAAAACTCCTTCTGTGAGTGCACAAAAGCAGACTCCAGAAGAGTTTGTCAGAATGGTGCCTTGAGTGAGCTGTTAACGCTAGCAAATGATGTCTAGCACTCAAAACAGCTTTCAGGTGGGCAGCTCTCCTGTACAAGCTTGGTGTACTGCAGGCTGAGCTGGAAGCAGATGGAAAGCCTCATATGTGCTCTTTTCCCAGTCTGAGCTGCTAGAGCAGAGACACCTGTAAAAATGAAGGGTTTGTTTCTCTAGCTCATCCTCACTGTGTGCAGTCTCTGGAGCAAGCAAGCATGAAATCACTTTCCTTGTTCTATCAGGATTTGAATTAGAGCAATTACTTAATAGTAAGATTATGGTCAAGTGTCTGCATCTCTCTTCTAATGCAAAACAGAAGATTGTTGTTACAGTGGAAATCTGGGCTATGCTTTCATGTGCCCAAATAGGTCAAGGTGGAAATGCTGGTGCTTTTCTGTAACGTTAGCATCCCATCTGATTTTCACTAATCGGTCTGCAGCTGTTAATCTTCCTGTCTGAAATGTAATCTGATTAATGGCTGCCTGGGCTTTGAACAAGAGTTAGCGGCAGATCCTTTTGGTCGATGGCATTAGCACCACAAAGCCACCGTGGCTCACGTGGTAAGTGCTGGCTCCCAAACCTCTTTCCCTTTCTAGGTATAATGCCGGGCCGGTACAACCAGGACGTGGGCCAGACCATTCCTGTCTTTGCCTTTCTTGGTGCCATGGTGGTCCTGGCGTTCTTCGTGGTGCAGATCAACAAAGCCAAGAGCAGGCCAAAGAGACGGAAACCGCGCGTGAAGCGGCCGCAGCTGATGCAGCAGGTTCATCCACCAAAGACACCTTCTGTGTGAAAGCTCTGCCTTGCCAAAGATCACCTCTGACTGCTTTCCAGGGCGATGGGTCGCTGCCAGTGGAGGTGCAGCAAATGTGCACCTGACACCATCTCATAGTCTTTGGTGTCTGGAGAGAAAAAGAACCTCAGTTGATCATCTGTACATAAAACTGCAGCTTTAAGCAGCTGAAGCCACCAAAGACTTGAATACTGTTTAAATGGCTGCTTAGTCACTACATATCCCAAGAGGGGGAAAATGGACCTTTTTTTTTAAGCTGACCAAACTAAAATTTATTTGTTTAGAGGCTATTTTCTATATTTATTGATGGGGAGGGCGGGGGAAAAGTCACTTTAAGGACCTCTGCTAAGGAAAAACAAGTGCATTTTTTTGGATGGAATGCAATTTTCTAGAATGGTATTATACTGAAGAGTATAATGTGCACCGTTAAAGGAGGAAGGGACTGAGAGAAACCAGTACAAATCAGTGAGGCATACTCCTGCAGTTTATTTTTATAAAGCCAACTACCATGATGTTTTGTAATTTTTGGTCACGATTTCACCATTGTTGGTGAAGCAGATTTTTCAATAAATATGTTATCTATATGAAGCAAAGACAGCGTGCTAAGTGGCTCTTCTTTCCACTTGCAGTCAAAGAGAGCAAACTGTTGGGGAGAGAAGATTTTCATGTCACCTCTCTTCCCACCATATCTTTGTCCTTACTGGCGGTATCCCAAGTTGCACTTTGCTTTGGAGCACTAACTGGGATGTCATACAAACAGTGCTTGCTCTGAGTAAGCACAAAGTTCTGGAAACCTTTAAAACTCAGCAGCACAAGATAAGGAGAGAGCTCTCAAAGAGCTGTACAGAAAACTGTTACGGGGATTCACACCTAACAGCATTATGTGGTGTCACAGACATGAAAACCCAGCCTCCTTTGGTTTGTCCTGCTTGGAAGCCTGTGAATTGTCACTGGCTTAAATAAGGATGCAGGCACAAGTTTCCCCTGTCCATACAGTGCTAGTTAATGTTGCCATAATTGAAATAGCTTCTCTCTTTTGTAGTGAAACTGTGAGCTTTTCCCTGCCAACTCTGTTCATCATTGCTCCAAATGAGCACCTTTTCCTAGGAAGAGCCAGGAGCTGGTGGCTGCCTGTATTTGTGAATGGAATGACAGCCTGGGTAGGTAAGCAGTGTGCTCTGGCTTGGGTGAGTTTGTGGGCACCTCTGGGCATGGCTGGAGAAAGAGGGGACAGGACAGCCTTGGTGGGCAGTGTGCACCCATCCTCTTAGGGCTTACCAGCAGGGATGGGGGTGGGCTGTGGGAAGGGCGCTGCAGGAGAGAACTTGGCTCCATGTAGTCTGGGACAAGCCTATCCCCAGGTAGCCATGCATAGGGTTTGTCAGTGCATGAATGTCCTGCAAAACAGATGGGGCAAACCAGTTTTCCCTAACTTGAAGAGTGCTTGCCTTTTTCCAGCATTTCTCTTCGGGAGGATGCACTGGAAGAGGCAACATCCTGTTGCCATGGCAGAGAAGGCACCGAGCTTTTGCTTTGGAGCTATTAGTGGAAGCTGGTTAGGGCTGAGAAGATGGTCCCCAGGTTGGGCTGCTCGTGCCGTCCCAGTGGGGCTGGAACCTGTTGCTCCTCCCTTTCTGAACAGAGATCCATAAGGATAGGGGGGGTTTTCAGCATCTCACCTGTGGCATTAGGGTATCTCATAGGATTAGCCAGCAGCAGCTGTGCAATTTGTCCAGGTTGTAAAAATATCAGTAAAGATGTGAAATCTCAAGGGCCAGACCTCAGAAGGGATTGCAGGTAGCAAAGCATAATTGTGATCAGTGTTTTTATTTGTATGAAACAAGGACTGTCCACTTGTATTTTTGTACCTTCTACAGTCTTCAAAGATAATAATGTGGAAAACATTAACAGCCCTTTTTCCATTTGCCAAGGAGACACAGCACCAGGTGAAGCTGCCAACCCACAGGGACCTTCAGGTTATGGCTTGCTGCCCACAGGCTGGAGCACCCAGGTAAATGGGAGAAAGGAACGAAAATATAAGGGATGGAGCCCAGAGCCACTGAATAGAGAAGCTGTGTTGGTGTGGGAGATGAGCTGCACCTCTTGGGTTTGCAGCTCTTCCGTCAGAGGGAGACTGGAAAGCTTTGGTGCCACTTCTCAGGTCGGTGCTAATGAGACTTGCTCCTCATCACAGCACTAATGAGAGATTAAAGCTCCACTGCAGCCTTGAAACCAGAATCAAGCTGTATCAAAGCACCAGTCCGAATTAAGAGCCTTTCCCAGTGGCTGGTATTTTACAGCCCAGTGGCCAATTTCTAGGTTGTAGAGGCCAATTATTTCTGAAGCCTTTGGTGTGCAGCTAATGAAGGCTTGGAAGGGCCTTTCTAAGTGTTTATAAGCCCTGTAGGCGGCAGAGATGTAATGGAGGTGGCAGGCACAATTAGCCATCCATAATTCCTCCTAGCAGCTGATTAAAGTCTCTTTATCCGTCTTACCGTGATCAGAAGGGCACATATTTGGGAAATCAAAAATGCATTAGGGGCTGTCAGCCAACGCCAGAGCCTGTGTGCTGAGCCCTGGGGCAGTGGCGTGAGCCAGGAGTGCCACAGAGCTGCTGTGTGTCCCATGTCGGGGATGTCCTCCTCTGTTCGGGTCCTCTGCAGCATCAGTCACCCCATCCTGTTAACCTGGCATCCCCTTTGCCTGCGTGGAGCAAGGGGTGGGATGGGATGGCTCCTCTCCAAAGTCTCCCTGTGCAGGAAAGCACCAGTGGGCTTTTAGCTGCTGCGGAGACAGGGAGGGGTGCTGCCTTGGTGGCAATTTCATGCCTGGGTGAACAGATCAAGGTGAGGGAGGCCTCAGTCGGTCCAGCCCTGTGGCGGTAATTTCGGAGATAGTGAGAACGTGAGCCCCCGGCCCCGCGCCGGGAGCTGAAGGGGCGGCTGTGTTCCATAGGAGCGCTCTGAGAGCCGGGGGTGCCGTGGGGGCTGTCAGCGGGACGGGGCCGTCCGGGGGTCAGCTCCTG